>BQKN01052697.1:36950-48006 GCA_022839385.1 Asparagus kiusianus | reverse complement strand
TGTTAGGTCTCATGTTATGAGCCTACATCTTCTTATCTTGTTTTGATGGTTACAAACAACTCCTAATATTATTTGTCTAGTGTTTATGTTTTCTTATTAGGTATTCTAGACAAACAATGTGTTGGAGGTTGGATGGATTGAGCCTTCATGATCATATCAAACAGAGGTTGGCGGAATATCATTATGAAGCCATTACACATCAAGTCATATTCAAGATCAAGCTTCATCCGCAACTAAGTCAAGCATATTGAAGATCTATCAAGCTTGGGTAAATTAGTTTAGGGTTTATACTTTGTATGTTAATACCTTAACCTCGATATTATACACACACACACACACAATTTAATGGTTTATATGTTTTATCCATAAAATTTTTTGCTTACAAATAAATATATAATACTCACTTGCTCTCTATATAGATAAGTTGTTTTGTCTTAGCTATATTGATGTAGGCTGTCTAAAAATCACAATAGATAGCTAATTCCCTATCAAACACCGGTGATGGAAGTTACAATCTGACGACTTCCAGAAGGCTATAATTTGAAGACTTTCACGTAGATCGCTGAAGGTTACAATCTGACGATCTTCACGACAACTGATGAAAGCTCTAATCAACAGCCTTTCCAATCAACATCAGGAGTTACAATCTGACGACTCTCACATATCAAAGAGCTAAAGCAAAGATTACAAAATGACGATCTTTGCAACGCTCTGATAGAAAGAGGCTACAAATCGACGGTCTCTTCAAACCAAGACGCGGAAGTCCTCCTCGCGTACCAGCATCAAGACGTAGCTTTTTAGCGTTGACGCAACTCAATCTTGGCCACTGACGCAGAACAAACGCAGCTCAAGTTTGGTTCTAAAAGCTGCAAACGCAGCTCAGATCCGGCTGCCAACGCAGCTCATATTCAGCCGCAAACGCAGCTCCAAAAGCTGCAAACGCAACTCAGATCCGGCTGCCAACGCAGCTCATGTTCGGCCGCAAACATAGCTCCAAAAGCTGCAAACGCAGCTCAGATCCAGCTGCCAACGCAGCTCATGTTCGGTCGCAAACGCAGCTCCAAAAAATGCCAACGCAGCTTTCATCCGCTACCAAACGCAGCTTCCAACAAACTGCCAATGCAGCTTCCAGCCGATGTGTTCGAGCTTTCAGACACTGCGTCCAAGTTTCCAGATACTACGTTTGAACGCAAAATTCATGCCAGAATGCGGATTTTGTGTTTGACTTGTTCAAACACGAGCTGAACAGTTTCAAAACTGTTTCCCACAATCTGAGAGGATCACAACTCCACTCAGGAGTGATTTAAGGGACGGTTACACCCCATTAGCCCCACTTAGGAGCGAATTAAGGGAGCGGTTATGAGACGCCCCTGGGTTCACACAAGGCTGCAGTCCAAGGTAAAACCAAGAATGTCAAACCTGCCATGCACCACACTGTGCAATAACATGTTTCACCATCATAATTATATCACTCTAGTAGAGTCAATAACAGGTGTAGGTACAAAAGCAAGTTAAGGATAATATAAGAGATAACCGATGAAATGATAGAGATCAAAATAATATTTCATCATCCAACATACCAAAATACAAGGTCAATGTCTGAAATGAATAAACTGGAGTTCTTAACAAATCTCAAATACAACAAGTCTGAGTAAAGGAAATAAGGCACACAGCCTTTATAACATCTAGAATAAAGTCCTCAAAGGTCTAAACAAAGTCTACAGTGGAGCTCCATAAATAAAAATATAACTAAATAGACAGCTGAAGCTATAGTGCATCGCCATCGACCTGCGACTCTCCGGGCTTCTGGCTCGTTACCTGAAAGGGGGAGGGACAACGAGCGTCAAAGCGCTAGCGAGCAACATTACAACCAACCCCAAGGGAAATGGCTCTTGTATACAGAAAATACAATTAATATGTAATAGTCTAAAATCATAGATCCTAACAAAAGAGGATTTTAGTAGTTAGAGATTTACAACACGAGTATAGGTACGTCGAGCGAAATAATCCAAACAAGGAAACCCTCATGTATATACCTTGTATCTCAAATTGTAAATCCCTAAACACTAAACCCAAGATCTAATACAGGAACAATAATAAAGAGAAATACAACCCATTTTTGAACTTAAATGATGTGTCATGTCATAACCAAATAAGTGTCAAAGGTCAAAATTACATAAGTGTCATGTCCAGCCTAGGTAGCTATTATGTCCAAATCTCATGTAATCATGTCATGTACTGATTCAGATAAGTGTCATACTCATAGCTTAACAAATGTCCTCATATGTTCTAATAGGTAAATGTCCAACACAAGGACTGAAATGGATTATAGTCCAACATGAGGACTTTAATGGATTATAGTCCAACACAAGGACTTTAATGGATTATAGTCCAACACGAGGACTGAAATAATATAGTTTGCCCAACACATGGGCCAAATAGTAAATATCGATGAGATATGTGAAAAGATACACTTATACAAATTTCACACGCGTCTCGGTGTATGAATCTAAACTAGTGTCCTCAGGTCATCTATCATGCATGGATACATAGTAAAATTGAAATCTAAATATAAAATAATCGAGGTAAACCCTTGAACACACGAAAATACACAATAAGAACAACTGTGCACCAAAACTGTGCGGCGGTCGACCGACCCGGTCGACCGCACTCGGAGTAGAAACTCACTATGCAGCAGAAAACCTCACGGTCGACATCCGCGGCGTGCGGTCGACCACCAAGACACCACGGTCGACCGACCCGGTCGACCGCGCAGTGGGCAGACGAGTTCTGCCCCTTCTGCGCGCCCAGCGGTCGACCGGTGCGGTCGACCGTAAGGCAGACAGAGGCCCAGATCTGGGTTTTTCTGTCAGCTTCGAAACCTGTATATTCCATTCTCTCTATGAGTTCACAGCAACATAGCATTCTTAAAATGTCGTATAATAGATAAAAATGAAATTTTTCACATTTAGAAATCATTACCAAGATCTCAAACATATTTAAACATGATGTATATATTGTTAAAACAATAAAAGACAGAAGTTTACTCCTTTTAAAAACATATTCAGATCTAGATCTCTTTAATAGAATTCATTAGTGAGCTTTTAAAATATGAAACACCTGAATCTCATAATATATGCTATAATGATCTATTAGCTATTCATAAAATACGAATTTGGCCCAATAAAACCCAATAAAACTCAAACAAAGCTTGAAAAACAAAAAGGGAAGAAGTTGGGCGAGATGTTACTCGCCTCTGATGTGGAGAACGCTCCTTGATCTGTAGGAGGATGATCCCCTGTTGAATCCCTCAGAAAATCAGCCGAGAATCCTTCGAAATTCCCCCAAAATGCCAAAATCCGAGCTAGGGTTTAGAGAGGAGAGAGAGAAGGGGGCTGAGGCTATTAGGGTTCAAAAGAGGGTTCTGAGAGCTTCAAAACGAGTATATATACTTAGGATAACAACCGGGTTTGGTATAAATAAAACCCAACCCGAAATAGAACTGACAGAAACAGGTTCGCCCACCGGTCGACCGGTGCGGTCGACTGCGCAGGGTTCTGGACCATACTCAGATTGGGGTTCGGTAAAAAGGGTGTAAATTTCTCATACGATCTTGGAATAAGGTGATTTAAGATTCATTGGAAAGCTCTTGAAGAGACCTACAACTTTGATCTTATACACTTTTTAAGATTCTGACTGAAACAGTATGCAAAATATAAAAACTCTCAACTGGTCAACATTCTCGGATTCTCACTCTTTGCCTTTGTGCATGTTTTGTGAATTTGAACTCATATATTCATAAATATACATTGAATTGATCTCAAATCAATTCTTATCATACTCAAACATCAAAGATATATTATTTTCACCATATAACATATCTGTAATTATTTATCACATTATATTTAAATTTTCAGGGTTTTACAGGTTATACCCCTTAATCCCTTATAAATAACTAAGAAATCAGCTTAGTTCGGGGCCTTCTCTAGCTGGCTTTTTGATCCTTCTCGGGCTGGCTTTTGGATCCTTCTCCTTGGCAGCAAAGAAGAGATCTTTGGCTTGTCTAACCAATTACGGTTAAGATCAAACAAACTCGTTCAGAGTTCTAAAACTTACCACGCAAGTTCTCCACAACGTCAAATCATGAGGAGATGATCATGTTCCAGTGAAACAAGATGTCGGATTGTCAACGAGAAGCAAACTCGACGCGAGCATTCGAGGGAGGCATCTCATCGCCACCGTGAAGAACCCAGATTTAAACAAAGGGGAGAATCAAATTCATTCTCCTCTCTTTTGTAGTCGGGAAATTCATTTGTAACTGAGATTAAAGGAATACAAATTAATTTTCCTTCATTTCTTTTACTGCAAATTTTCCACCAAACAATAGATATGAAGCAATATATATTCACATTTATGTGCTTCATATTTTATTGAATTTGCAAAATATTATGTTTATGGATTGAAGACTTACTTATACTATTTTCATATATTGTATAAGTCTATAAATCCATTCTAAAGTATTTCAAAGTTTTATTTAAGTCATTTTGGCAAAATCAAGTTTTCAACATGTTCATACTTATGTGATTTTGCAAAATAATGAGATTTTATAAATGAGAAATGAAAATTAAAAATTCCTTTTATAACATGTTCATTATCATGTTTACAATCATTTTCTAAAGTTTTATATTTTTCAGAATTTATTTGATATTTTTTAAAGATGCTTGAATTTTATTTTTACTATTCTATCCAGGCTGATAACATGTTATCAGTCAACCGATGGTGTGTATCAGTCGACTGCTGAAACTGCCTACAATCATTAAAAGTTTCTGTTTCGTTTTGGTCAATTGACAGCCAACTGATGAGGTTATCAATCGACTAACTATGTTCATCAGTCGACCGATGAGCTGTTTGCTGCCTATAACGGTCAGCTCATCAGTCGACTGATCCAACCCGTCAGTCGACTGATGGCATGTAACCGTTATATTTCCAGTTTTTGTTTTTTGTCACTTTGCTAGATTTCACTTGAGTTTTGAGCTTTGTTTCTTCATCCTATATATACCCTATACTATTTCACTTCTGAACTAAGAAGAGAAGTTTTAAAACAAGTTTAAAAAGAGTTTTAGTTTGTTTTAAGTATTTACAAAATTAGTTTTGTGAAGATTGTTTTACAAGAAGAGGAGATCAATTTTAGTTTGGGCTTTCAATCTTCCTATCCATCTTTCTTGTGATTAGAGAAGGGTTTCTAAACTTATATCTCTAGCTTGTTTATGCTTTAATTATTATATTCATATTTTCTAGATTTAATTGAGTTTATATTTGATTGATTTTCTTATTGATTGCACACACAACCATTGAGCTTAACTATTTTTACATATTGTATGATTTGGGGTTGTGGTGAGTGTAATATTAAGAGTGAGCCTAAATTGTGTTCTCATCTATTATAGAGAACAAATCTTGTAATTGAGCCCTTATTGTGAGAGTATCACTTTGTAATACACATTTACACCAAGAGGAGTGTGTAGTGAGGACGTAGTCGATACTAAGAGGAGTGGCGTTGATAGTAAAGCCTAAAGAAAGATAGTAAAGCCGAGCACTTGAGAGAGGCGATACGTGAGAACCAACATTTGAAGTTGTAGTTTGTGTATGTACATTGTGAGAGATTTGTAGAGTTTTCGGTGAGCTAGAAAACCGAGTGTGTAGAGAAGTTCCGGCTTCCAAACCGGGTGTGTCGATAGTGAAGTTCTCCCTGGGAGTGGGGAGCAGAGACATAGGACGGAAGGTCCGAACTCCGTGATCATATTATTATGTTTGGATTGCTCTTTGTGTCCACTATTTGATTATATTGTTTATTATTTATTTTCCCCTTTGCATATATATCCCTGCATATATCATATTGAATATCATTATTGTTAGGATATATTTGTTAATTAATTTTAATCGACATTAATATCTAATAAGATTAGCAATAACCCTATTCACCCCCCTCTAGGGTACCTTTAATTGGTATTAGAGCTTGGTGCTCTTTGATTTGAGGTCTAACCATCTTGAGTTAAAGATCCCTTGTTCTTTTTATTATTGCTAATATTGTTTTGATATTTTCTTCTTGCTTGCATAATTTTAAGGACATGCACGGTGCACCTAGTCTTGGTTATGCTATTAACATTGCTCCTAGAATTAGTAATTTCCCCTAATGAACAATGGTGTGCTAGATTTAACATTTTTGCTAGATCTACAAATATCGATATATGAGAAATTATTGAATGCGCTTACATTGTACCCACTACGGAGAAATCCAAGTGGAGTGATAATGATGTTAGATTGTTTGCTATGAACAAGTCATTGTTAGAATTTCTTATTGATGCATTTATCTTATCTTTTTCTAACAAACTTGATTCTTTTGATAGTACTTATACGTTATGAAAATTTATAGAAGTACATCAAGGGGACTTGGAGGCAATCCGACAAGATTTGGAGGATTCGGTTTCAAGTTCAAAAGGGGCTTCATCTTCATGCATACGACCACTAGGCGATAGCCCTAGTGAGGTACACGAGTCCAACAACAAAAATGATTTTACTTTTGATGAGCTCGCACATGAATATGAAAAGTTATTGCATGACCATAAGAAATTAAAACATAACTTTAAAGAATAAAAAAGCAAGCATGTTCAATTGAAATCCGTTCTTGAGTCCCTTGTATCTAAGTTTGATTTCATTGCAAATGAAAATGTTAATCTTAAAGAATGTAATAAAAAATTAAGATTGGATATTACATGTTTGCCTCATGATAAGAATAATGCCATGACAGAAGTAGAGCCTAATAAAAATAAATTAGGTACTCTTGTTTGTTCTACTTCTTGTGAGAATGCATATATTTCAAATGATGAGTTAAATCAAATAAAGAAATACATATCATCCTTAGATTCAACATTAAATACATACATTGCCAACAATGAAAAGCTTATGGACTTGTGTGCAAAGTCCCATGAAAATATTTTTAAGAAACCTATTCACTATGCATACATGTATAACAAAACTTACAAGTGTTCTATTTGCGACCAAAAAGGTCATATCGCTAAGTTTTGTTATAATGCACAAAAGTCTAACAAGCCTAATCATGTTTGTGCATCCCATCAAGCTTCTCCATCTCATACACATGCATATGCACATATTGCACATCATAAACATGCTCATGTGTATAAGTGTGATTTTTGTGGTAGGTTTGGCCATTTGGCGAAATTTTGTTTTGATTTGAAAAATGTTTTTCATTTGCAAAAAACCTCAAATAAATTACCTTTGTTTGCAAATGATTTTCGTGCACCACCTTTTGGTCAATACAAACCATTTAGACCCTTTCATTGCACTCATTGCAATCAAAATGACCATCTATATGAATTTTGTTTTGACCTTGTCCGTGCACCATATATGTCTAAAAGGGATCATAACCCTAGGGTTTTGAGCTTTAATGATAAGGGTCATGTCCTTAGACTCTTCGGTACCAAGAGTAATTGAGTGCAAAAACATGCTTGACACTTTAAGAACAATTTTTTTAATTTTAAAACTTTTTTATGTTCTTAAAGATGATTTTTATTTGAGATTTTTGTAAATAATTTTTAAAAAAATCTTTAAAAGAAAGTATTTTAAAATGTATATATATACGTTTTATATTATCGATAAATGATTTTTGGTTTTCAAAACCATAGTTCATGTTTCTCATGTGTTTTATAATCTTGGTTTGAACTATGTTGTTTTTGATTCATTTTGATGTGCTTGTGCTTCATGAGATCATTATAAAACACTCTTTTGATGATATTTATATATTTATGCTTATGGATCATCAATTAGTGTTTTATAATATACTCTTTATGTGGTTTGATCAAATTTGTCCAAGAAATATTTTATTTTGTTGATCAAATGTCTTCCTTTTATCATACTTTGTTTTGAGCTTATATATGAGAGGTTTATTTTTTTAGCAACCCCCAGATGTATTAATTCCTTGTTTCAAATTATGTTTATCGGACATTCATATGGGTTGAAATAAATTTTTCTTGTTTTTGTCGAAAATGAGTATATTGATCTTTTATGTATTTATCTAAAGCATACTAATCCTTGATCTTTATGAATAAAACTCATAAATGTTTCAACAAATTTCCTTTGTGATAATATATATAGGAAAGATGTATCCATTATCTACATTGATACAAAATAAAATTTTTTTGTGGACATCTTTGCCTAACCTCTTTACTTAGATTTTTTTGTGGTTTGAGCATGATTGTCATTTGAATCATGTATTTGCTCAATTATCTTATTTTTGTTAAAAAGATACTTTATGCCTTTATGGATTCTCATTTGGTCTCTTTTTGGTATCATTTTTATTGCCTTTTTTTTTGAATTGTTCATGAATAAGATTTTAGCTTTCATAAGTTTTCATAAACTTATACTTTGCTTTTCATGTATTGAGATATCATTCTCATAATAATGTATTTCTATATGTTATCAATTAATCATGATTTATGGTTTGATGACTTATGAATTTTCTTTTGGATTTATTGACAAATCATTTGATTCTTGATTTGTGATTTTTAATCTTTGATTTTCATTTTAAGGATTTGTTATTATTTTTGATATATCCTATGTATATATATCTTTGTGTTAGACCCTTGTGACGGTTTGTATTAATGATACACATATGAGCGTTCACTTGGTCTTGTATGTGAGTGGTGTTTAGCATACTTTTATCTATGCTTGCTCATATTTGTTTGCCATGTTCATAATTGCATATTTTTCATATGATATTTTGATAGGGGGAGCAATCCCTATATCTTTTTATGTTTTATACTCACTCGTGCCTATTGATAGGGGGAGCTTTCACTCTTTTTTTTGTTTTCCCCATTTTGATGTTGCTAAAGGGGGAGAAACAAGTGGACTGAGAGTATATTTTAAGAGTATCGTGCTTTATTGTATATCTTATATACTCTTTGTGTAGATTGTTTGTCATCATAAAAAAAGAGAAGGTTATTAGGTCTCATGTTATGAGCCTACATCTTCTAATATTGTTTTGATGATTACAAACAACTTCTAATATTGTTTGTCTAGTGTTTATGTTTTCTTATTAGGTATTCTAGACAAACAATATGTTGGAGATTGGATGGATTGAACATTCACGATCACATCAAATAGAGGTTGGCGGAATATCGGTATGCAGCCATTGCACATCAAGTCATATTCAAGATCAAGCTTCATCTGCAACCAAGTCAAGCATGTTGAAGATCTATCAAGCTTGGGTAAATTAGTTTAGGGTTTATACTTTGTGTATTAATACCTTAAGCTCGATATTATACTTTGTGTATTAATATGTATTAATACCTCAGGTTTTTGCAAACAAATAAATATATAATATTTACTTGTTTTCTATGTGAATAAGTTATTTTGGCTTAGCTATATAGATATGAAGCAATATATATTCACATTTATGTGCTTCATATTATATTGAATTTGTAAAATATTATGTTTATGGATTGAAGACTTACTTACACTATTTTCATATATTGTATAAGTCTATAAATGCATTCTAAAGTGTTTCAAAGTTTTGTTTATGTCATTTTGGAAAAATCAAGTTTTTAACTTGTTCATACTTATGTGATTTTGTAAAATGAAGAGATTTTACAAATGGGAAATGCAAATTGAAAAATTCTTTTTATAGCATGTTCATTATCATGTTTACAATCATTTTCTAAAGTTTTATATTTTTATGAATTTATTTGATATTTTTAAAAGATGTTTGAATTTTGTTTTTACTATTCTATCTAGGTTGATAACATGTTATCAGTCAACTAATGGTGTGTATCAGTCGACTGATGAAACTACCTACAATCATCAAAAGTTTCTATCTCGTTTTGGTCGACTGACCAGCCGACTGATAAGGTTATCAGTCGATTGATTATGCTCATCAGTCGACAGATGAGCTGTTAGCTGCCTATAACGGTCAGCTCATCAGTCGACTGATCCAACCCGTCAGTCGACTGATGGCCTGTAAGCGTTATATTTTTAGTTTTCGTTTTTTTGTCACTTTGCTAGATTTCACTTGGGTTTTGAGCTTTGTTTCTTCATCCTATATATACCATATACTATTTCACTTCTGAACTAAGAAGAGAAGTTTTAAACAAGTTTAAAAAGAATTTTAGTTTGTTTTAAGTGTTTACAAAATTAGTTTTATGAAGATTGTTTTACAAGAAGAGGAGATCAATTTCAGTTTGGGCTTTCAATCTCCCTATCCATCTTTATTGTGATTAGAGAAGGGTTTCTAAACTCATATCTCTAGCTTGTTTATGCTTTAATTATTATATTCATATTTGCTAGATTTAATTGAGTTTATATTTGATTGATTTTCTCATTACTTGCACACACAACCATTGAGCTTAACTATTTTTACATATTATATAATTTGGGGTTGTGGTGAGTGTAACCTTGAGAGTGAGCCTAAATTGTGTTCTCATCTATAATAGAGAACAAATTTTGTAATTGAGCCCTTATTGTGAGAGTATCACTTTGTGATACATATTTACACCAAGTGGAGTGTTTAGTGAGGACGTAGTTGATACCAAGAGGAGTGACGTCGGTAGTAAAGCCAAGAGAGAGGTAGTAAAGTCGAGCACTTGAGGGAGGTGATATATGAGGACCAACACTTGAGGTTGTAGTTTGTGTATGTACATTGTGTGAGATTTGTAGAGTTTTAGGTGAGCTAGAAAACCAAGTGTGTACAAACCGAGTGTGTCGATAGTAGAGTTCTCCTCGGGAGTAGGGAGCGGAGACGTAGGATGGAAAGTCTGAACTCCGTGACATATTATTGTGTTTGGATTGCTCTTTGTGTCCATTATTTGTTTATATTGTTTATTGTTTATTTTCCCCTTTGCATATATATCCTTGCATATATCATATTGAATATCATCATTGTTAGGATATATTTGTTAATTAATTTTAATCGGCATTAATATCTATTAAGATTAGCAATAACACTATTCACCCCCTCTAGGGTACTTTCATATATATATATATATAT
>BQKN01052697.1:0-24099 GCA_022839385.1 Asparagus kiusianus | reverse complement strand
GTGTCCCCTCCCTATTGCATAATGAGTTGGCCATACCAACTCATTATGCAATAGGGAGGGGACACATCACCTGTCCCCTCCATTGGTCCCATATTTTGGGTCCCCGTAGCAACACTCATATTCTATACACCATTTGGCATTTGACTTCATTAATTCCGAAGTATTTCTTAATTATTATCTAATCACCCGTATGTAAAAGTCTTCTAAGATTATGACAACTCAGGAAAATGAGAGCTCCAATTGGGAGATAACTAGATGAGCAATTTGATTGATTCTAATAACCCTAAAAGTTATCATAGTTGATATTCCTTCTAGAGACAAAACATACACCAAACTTGAAGCTAGAAATGATTATTTTAGCGGATAACCATAAAGAGAGGAAGTATTATCCACATCATATCCAAACTAAAGCAACATTTTGACTTCCCTTAACATTTATTTCCAACTTTAACCCTTAAGACAGCTTGGATAAGGTTTGTATTAGATGAAAATGACTTTTCAATATTAAATATACAAGCACCAAAATTTTCACCGGAGAAGGAAAACCTCGTGGATATATATAAGAGATCAAGTAACCTTGGAAACGTCACATCAAGTGGTAGGTAAGTAGCCTTGACATGTGTGCTTTAATCATGACTATAATTTGACTAATTGTTCGATGAAGCAAGTAATTAGCGGGCACGTATATGCGTGAAAAAGGATTGATTAATGAGAGAACAGAGATATGTTTTACTTGGATATTATAGTGAAAAAAAATTAATACGTCTTAGGAACTGTTTCCTTTGATTTTTATGTTGGGCCTCAATGTTATGGCAATCAACCTTATCGAATTGGGCCCTGTACGTGGTTTTTAAATTTATAACTCTGAAACTTATTGGAAGGGGCTTTAGTTGATATAAGAGCAATTAAGATTTAAATCCTTTACGCACAATCAAGCGGATTTTAAAATTTTACTTCGACTAGCTCTTGACTGTTAGAGTGTATATATACTTATTGAGTTGAAACCTCCCCATTATAGTTAGGAAATAGAATATTTTCACACTTGTTATTCAAAAACCCCTCAGCACTTTGGCTTGTTTTCCTCCCAACCCCTCTGAACTTTGTTTCTCCTATTGAGCCTTCTATAATTTCCAATCTGCAACTCTAGTGCAGGTAGAGATTCTCTACATCTTTAATTGTAAAGAGTATACGATTCACCAATCAAATCCTCATTAAATGTATCCCATAAATGATATTAGTTATCTAAGTAATATATAAATACTTTTAGTTGTGGGATTCACTAAGATAATGCAATAATATTAGTCCATCTAACTAATTGTAGGCATTCTCTACAACCAAGATTGTAGAGAATCTGAGCCCCAGTAACACTGTATTATTATTATTTTAGGTGTGTTGATGCATGAAATCAACTTACAAAATTGAGGACTCTATAATAAAGGTCCCCTCGATCAGCTGTAATGAGAGGAGTGGATCTTCGCGTCTAGGTGTAGTTGAATCTAGTTGGCTTGGACTGAAATCACAAAAAAAATGTCAGATTGATGATGATGGGCTATCCATCAATGCTCCTCTGATGACTAAATCAAATCCTTGATAAAAAGATTGTAACCTGAAAGTAATTAGGCTAGGGTTTTAGAAGAAGATGACCCTTAACCCAGGTCAGCAGAGAGTGAGCCTAGGCCAAAGTCCGATCTCTTGAACTTGTCCGTTTTTACCTTAGGTAAGAGGAGTATTTATATTGATTGCCTAAGACAGATTAGCCTTCGTACTTATCACCATCCTCATGGCCAAGGTTGATGCGGTGTATACTTGGCCCTTGATGTAGTTACTCGACCTACAATGTATTCACTTGGGCAGCAAGTCTTACCACATGGCAGTACCTTATCGGCATAGGATGGTATAGCTAACGTATGTGTAGATTAACCAATTATAAAAGTCGGCAATTAAAGTGTTTAGTTATTTGATTGACATCTCCTAACATGATATATTGAGGATAGGATGTGATTCGAATCAATCATCTAATTAGACTAAACGACAACAGCTAGAATGGATTGAGATAAGGCATACTATTGCCTGTTGAGAGCGATTATCATGGATCTTTATTGTTATACTTGGGCTTATGGGTCAGGTCCGTGGGTCGTGATAATATTGTATGCTGAGTGCGGATGTGCTACTCTTTAAGAGTTAAAGTGCATACCCAGTTGACCGAGTCAGCATGTTATCGCGAAGTGATTTGGTTAAAGCAATTGTGAAATCTAGGATCTATGCAAAACAACGACCCCTTACTCCTGAGCTGAGATGAAAATATGAGTTGAAAGGAGATAAATTTCAAACTGAGTCCACGTCAACCACGATTCGTCTAAATTTATTAATGCAAATTTCTCTAATACGCAGCTAGGATTCTAGTCATTATGGAGTATCACCCCAAGATTGTGTGTCCTCATTAATTTCTCTCACCAGTTGATGATTTCTGCGCACTGTGCTAGCATCTATTGATTCTGAAGGGCTTTCCTTTTTAGTGATTTGTAGTCCCTTTATAAGCAGCACAGTTGGCTACTCTTCTCTTAATTTCTTTTCATCCTTTTATTTGCCAAGATTAATTTTCCTCTTCAATATCACCAATGACCATCCTCAATTTAGGCAACCCCTTGTTGATTTGATAGAAGTGTTCACGATTTCTTGAGGGCTTAAGTTCTTAGATGTTAAAGAATGAGCTAAGATTTCTGGAGGTGGAATGCGTCTCTCGTCTTTCTAGCCCTAGATCTACTACTTGTGATCATGATAAAGGTGAATTCATGGTCTATCTTGCTCAAATTGATTATGGGCTTCAATTTCCTCTTCACCCTTTTTTCCTTGACCAACTTATCATATTAGAGCTTTCACCCAATCTCTTGATCCATAATTCCGTAGTGAGTGTTGCTAGTTTCCTTGTCACGTGTTGGGAGTTATGCATAGTTCCTTCTTTTATACCCTCTTTAGTAATTTATTCCTTGAGAACAAATTTAAGGATCCCTTCTACTGCTTCTGCTGCTATCAAGGAGCTTAATCCAAGGCATCGACGTCTTTCCTAAATCTCACAAACATTAGAACTATAAATTTTTCTTTGTTTTCCATAAGGAAGAGTTGAGGCTCACGGTAAATTAGGGCCTTATTCATCCTAAAGCCATGGACGCACCTTCTACCCTAGAGGAGTGCTTTGCTTTGAAGTTGTCAGTGTAGTGCCCTCGGCTCAAGATGAGGTTATTGCTTTTACATTTATGGCTCCTACTATAGAGGAGTCGGAGGAAAAGAAGATATAGAGAGTTGAGGAAAGTGGCTGATTGGGCTTCCAATGCTATGGGTAGAGCTACTAGAGTTGAGACCAAGCTGGTGGCTTTAAAGAAGTCATATGAGGAGGTTTGTTCTAATTGTTCTTGGACTCAAGACGAGCTCATGCTTTGTTATTGGAGAAGGAGAGGATGGTCTCTACTTTTGAAGTGGTCTAGGAATCCCTCTTGAAGCTCAGAGCTAAAAAGGATGAGGTTGGATATTATCTTGTTTAGGCAGAACAGGGCGGGATGAAGCTCGTCATGAAGCTACTACTTTAAAGGTAAAGAGAGATGATCTTAGCTTGAAGAATTTTTCCCTGATGGGAGAAAGAGATCAACCAAAAGGGATGTTGTCCAATCCTCCTAAAGACGTCCTCAATCGATTTGGTTGTATGTGGCTTCGCACCCCTAACGGGTTATATGAGAATGCCACTTTCTTTAAGACAAGCTTTCACCAAGGAGTGGATGTTGTGTCCTCCACTCACGCGGTGATTGTTTACATGGCACCTCACCTTTTGCGGGGTTAGTCTTGTTGGAAACATCTCCTAGGGAATTTGGATATTTACAATCAATTAATGATGCTGATCATTACATTTTATTATGCTTTTATACCCTTATTATCTATTTTATTTAAATAAATATATCTACTATGAATTTTTTTAATTTTAGTTTATAGGTAATAAAAAATTATTAAATAAAAACTCAAATAAAGATTATTTCGAGTTCAAAAGAACTCTAATGAAATCTATAATGCCTAAATCCAAAGCCCATGACTAAGGCTAGAAGTAAAATCTCAGCACTCATCACTTTCTTGGTCAAAATATTATTAACAACTTAGCCTGCAATTAAGAATTAAATTGAACATGAAAAGAAACAAAATCAAATTCATGCTCAGGATGGTCAACCACAAAGAAAATGTGATATCTCCTAATCTTGAAAGCAGAATTTAGTATATTATATATGAAAATCGTCTATCTCAATGAGATGAAGCCATCTAGATTAGCAGATTCTAGAAATTTCATCAATACTAGTTTGTTATGCTAGAAATTTAAATTTAATTTCTCTCTCTCTCTCTCTCTCTCTCTCTCTCTCCGTGTATGTATACACACACACACACACACACACACACACAATTATTTGCCGAGTTAAATCCCAAAAAGCTCAAGAGGATTCAAGAAAAACCAAGAGTTCTAAATGAATGAAATATAAGAGAATAAAGCTCACAAGACCTATCTCTCAACTATTGAATTAATGATATAGTTATTTTGAGAGACCCTATAGTTATGAGGGTTACGTGGGTGTAGAACCCCGTAATTTTTATATGAATATATGTGAATTATTAGTAAATAAATAATTCTTTTATGATAAATAGCTTGTGGTCATTGATGTACATGATAACAAGTTATTTGAGATGATATGAGAGTATGGGTGTAGAGTTTTGTGCGTTGGTTTTGCAAATTAGCAAAACATGCACAAAACTAAAATTTTCCAGATCAGTCGACACATCAGTCGACTGACTGTATCAGTCGACACATCAGTCGACTGATACGCTGATTTCCAGTTTTTCAGGTTTCGGGTCTGTTTTGATTTGGTTCGGGTTTGGGTTGGGTTTAACTGTTCGTATATATTCATCTTCAGATCAGAGAAAACCCTAGCCCCTCTCACCTATCTCAAACCCTAGCCTTGTTCTTGGTGATTTGGGGAAGAACTTGGAGGATTTTCATCGAAATCTTCACGTTGCAGCGAAGGGGAAGCACTCTCTCTCAGATCCAGGAGTTTCTCATCACCTCAGAGGCGAGTAACATCTCGCCCAACCTTGTCCTATTTTCTAAATGTTTTCAAATGGTTTTCATGAGTTTTGATGAGCCAAAATATGATATTTTTGTACAAAGGATTGATTTTTATAGCATATAGAGGGAAGATATGTTATTTCAGAATGTTAAAAACCCACCAATGTTTTGTGAATCAAAGATCTAGATCTGAAATGTTTTTATAAGAGATTTAACATGAGTTTTGTATTAAAAATATTTTAAACCATAAATACACATGTTTAGGGTTTTGTTTATGTATTTGTATATGAAAGTTATGTTTCAGTTTGGTTCACATATGTTAATATTAGTATTTTTCATGCTTGAGATTTATGGGGATGAGTTTAGAGAAATTTTTGGTAGAAATCAACCTGTACAGAGTTTCTGCAGTCAATCGGTTGACTGATCAGTCGACCGACGGGCTAAAATTTTAGTCATCAGTCAACTGATCAGTCGACTGACGGATGGATTGTGTTCTCTCAGTTTCTCAGTCGACAGATCAGTCGACTGGTGAGCTGAGGCTGTGTTACCTGAGCTTTTCGGTCGACATATGAGTCGACTGATGTCATCAGTCGACACATCAGTCGACCGATGAGAGATTTTACAGATTCTTGATCTGTTTGAGTTGCTTTTCAGGGTCGCCTCGATGACTTGACACTAGTTCACCATGTTAATGATTTATCTGTACATGTGGGTTGACTTTTGACACCAGTTTAGACATGTACACCGAGATGCGTGCGAGTTTAGATTATGTATATCTTTCCGCATATATTTTTCACTGTTGCACAGTCCTCGTGTTGGACTATAATCCATTTCAGTCCTCGTGTTGGACTATAATCCATTTCAGTCCTCGTGTTGGACTATAATCTATTTCAGTCCTCGTGTTGGACATTTGCCACTTATTCCATATGTTTAGAAACCACGGTATCTAGTTCCTGTATCGAACATATTACTTAACCCTGTATATAACTTGCTCACAGGAGTTTATGACATGATACTTATGTAGATTATGACATGATAACATGATACCCATGTAGGCTATGACATGACACTGTATTTATGCTCTGAGATTAGTTGTATTTCTTTTATTATTGTTTCTGTACTAGAACCTCGGGTTTGGTGTTTAGGGATTTACAATTTGAGATACAAGGTATATACATGAGGGTTTCCTTGTTTGGATTATTTCACTCTACGTACCTATGCTCGTGTTGTAAATTTCTAAATACTAAAATCCTCTTTAGTAAGATTAATGATTTTAGATCTATTATGTATTATCTGTATTTTCTTATACAACGAGCCCTGTTCCCTTGGGGTTGGTTGTGATGTTGCTCGCTAGCGCTTTGACGCTCGTTGTCCCTCCCCCTTTCAGGTCACGAGCCTGGAGCCCGGAGAGTCGCAGGTTGATGGCGACACACTTTAGTGTTCAGCTATCTATTTTAGCTATGTTTTATTTTGGAGCTCCACTGTAGTTTTGTTTGACATTTTGAGGACTATTTTCTAGATGTTGTAAAGGTTGTGTGCCTTATTTCCTCTTGTCAGATATTTGTATTTGAGACTTGTTGAGTATTCCAGTTATCAATTCAGACATTGACTATGTATTCCTGTATGTTGGATGATGAGATATTAATGTGATCACTATCATTTTATCGGCTATTTCTTGTATTATCTTCTACTTGCTTTTGTACCTACACTTATTATTAACTCTACTAGACAGATGTTAATTGTGATGGTGAAACATGTTATTGCACGGTGTGGTGCATGGAAGGTTTGACATTCTTGGTTTTACCTTGGACTGCAGCCTTGTGTGAATCCTGGGGCGTCACAGTTGGTATCAGAGCTCTAGTTTTAGTATTCTTAGGATCATCCTGTGTCAAGTCGTAGAGCTAGTATAGAGTTTCTTAGGATTCATGTATAGAGTCCGTAAGGATTTCCTAGTATGAGTGAGGACGATATATGCGTATCCCTCAAAATTTGAGAAATTTTTTTTATGACAACTATTTTTGCTTAAAGTATATGCGTGAATACTATGAGATGTGAAAATCATATTGTGATGTACTATGTATGACTAGAATATACGTCTACTTTGACTCATGAACTTTATTTTTCTTATGATCAGAGAGATGGCAGGGCGTGGGAGACCCCGCACTCGAAGGGCCGCTCAGACAGAGCCCCAGCAGGCCCCACCTGAGCTGTAGCGGGCTCCACCAGAGCAGTCGCAGGCACCACCAGAGCCGCAGCAGGCTCCTCAGTACTTGATGGATATTATGACTCCTCTCATTGCCAGGGTGACGACCATTGAGGAGTTGTTGACGACTCATATAGCACCACGGACACCACCACCACCGATAGCTCAGCAGCAGGGGATACCCGCCGTTCCTGTCAGAGAGAGATCCCCAGAGATCATGCCTGCAGCCATTCCTTTAGCAATTCCAGACAGAGCCACAGAGCAAGAGGCTTGGCTTCGTATGGTTGAGAGATATCAGAAGATGATGGCACCGGAGTTTCAGGGGTCAGTAGATCCTCTTGCAGCCCATAAGTGGAAGGAGGATGTGGGCAATATTCTTGACATACTCAGAGTGGATTCAGTTCAGAAGCAGAGATTAGCATCCTACAGCCTGAAGGGAGATGCCGGAAGATGGTACCGACTTCAGTTTACTCCAGAGCAGAGGATGACTCTCACATGGGAGGACTTCATATACTTCTTTGATGGGCAATACATTTCTTCTGCAGCACGGACTGGGAAGGAGTTTGAGTTGTCCCGGTTGACTCAGGGGGACATGACAGTTACAGATTTTGAGAGCAGGTTCATGGAGTTGCTACATTTCATGGGTATGTGGCAGACAGGAGAGCGTCAGGCTCAGATGTTCTTGGCAGGGCTTCGCCCTAATCTCCTTCGATACCTAGTCTCGAGGAGCTTCTATTCAGTTAGGGAGGTAGCCGAGGCCGCCACTTCACAGGAGATTGAGACTAGCATGTTCCAAAAGGATAAGGAAGGGAAGGCCAAGGCAGGGCAGAGCGGTGACAAAGGAAAGAACAAGAGATCTTTTTCTGGACATCAGCAGCAGCATCAGGGCTCTTATAAGAAGGGACCCCAGCAGGATCAGAGAGTGCATCAGCAGCGCAAGTTCCAGGGATCTTGTTTTAACTGTCACAAGGTCGGGCATAAGGCATCAGAGTGCCGTAGCGCACCAGCAAGAGCCCAGCAGGGCAAGGGTCCGAACCAGTAGCAGCGCCAGCAGGGCAGAGGTCAAGGCCAGCAGAACATACTTGAGGCACCACCAGCAGTTCAGAGGACTGAGGGACAGATCTGAGCAGTTCAGGAGGTTCCTCAGGGGTAGATTATCCCATATTCTCCACCTCCATCAGCAGAGCAGTCTTCAGCCACATGCAGGGTTTATGCAGTAGTTCCCCGTGATCATGGAGCTAGCGGAGCCGTGGTGGAGGGTACGTTCTTTGTGAATTCCTTTCCCGCCCGTATTCTTTTCGATTCGGGAGCTTCGCATTCTTTCATCTCGCATGCATTTATGGATAGACTCCAGCTCGTGGCTCAGCCTCTAGACACTCCTTTATCAGTTTCCACCCCTTTAGGTGAGGTATCGCTTCTGAAGAGCGTTTGTTGGAGGTGTACAGTCAGTCTAGACGAGTCGGAGTTCATAGTTGATTTGATAGTGTTGCATATGTCCGAGTTCGATGTCATCCTTGGTATGGATTGGTTGTCTTCCTATCATATTAGTATTGACTGCTTTGCGAAGACAGTCAAGTTGCGAGCGTCCGATGGGTCCGAGATGATTGTAGCCACCTCACAGGGCAACCGATTTGCGGAGTTATTTCTGGCGTACATTGAGGAGGTGATGCGACGGGATCACGGTGCTAAGTTATTGAAGACTAGAGTTGTCTCAGAGTATCAGGATGTCTTTCAGGACATACCTGGATTACCTCAAGTGAGAGAGGTAGAGTTCTGTATTGAGTTGCAGCCAGGCACAACCCCGATATCCCGTGCACCCTATCGCATGGCACCAGCTGAGATGAGGGAGCTTCAGACCCAGTTGGATGAGTTGCTAGCGCAGGATTTTATTCGCCGGAGTCATTCTCCGTGGGGCGCGCTGGTCCTCTTCGTGAAGAAGAAGGACTGTAGTATGAGATTATGCATAAATTATAGAGAGTTGAACAAGGTCACTATCCGGAATAGGTACCCACTACCTTGGATTGATGACTTGTTTGACCAGTTACAGGGAGCGCAGTATTTCTCAAAGATTGATCTTCGTTCTGGCTATCATCAGTTGCGGGTTCGGGAGATGGATATTCCCAAGACCGTCTTTCTTACTAGATATGGATCTTTTGAGTTCTTGATCATACCATTTGGGTTGACCAATGCACGCGCGGTATTCATGGACTTGATGAATCGTGTTTTTCGTCCCTTCTTAGATCAGTTTATGATCGTTTTCATTGATGATATTCTTATCTACTCGAGATCGGAGGCAGATCACGAGGAGCATCTACGGATAGCGTTGAGGACTCTTCAGGATCATCAGTTATATGATAAGTTCAGCAAGTGTGAATTTTGTCTTTCAGAAGTCAGATTTCTTGGCCACATCATCAGTAGAGAGGGCATAGCAGTAGACCCGGCTAAGGTCACGGCAGTTCTTGATTGGGAGCCACCGAAGATGGTGACAGAGATTCGTAGCTTTTTGGGTTTAGTTGGATATTATAGGAAGTTCATTCAGGACTTCTCGAAGATTGTGACGCTGATTACACACCTTACGAAGAAGGGTGTACAGTTCATATGGAGCATGGAGTGCCAGAAGACCTTTGATATTTTAAAGGCTAAGCTGACTATAGCGCCGGTTTTGACTATTCCGAGCAGCGACAGGACATTCGTCGTATATACAGATGCATCGTTGGCAGGCTTAGGAGGCGTATTGATGCAGATTCAGAGGGTAGTAGCTTATATCTCAAGGCAGTTGAGGGTGCATGAGCATAACTATCCCACTCATGACTTGGAGTTAGCAGCAGTGGTATTTACACTGAAGTCATGGAGGCACTACTTATATGGAGTGCAGTTTGAGTTGTTCACAGACCATCAGAGTCTGAAGTACCTCTTTTCTCAGAAGGAACTCAATCTGAGACAAAGGAGGTGGGTTGAGTTTATCAAGGACTACGAGTTCGCGATCCAGTATCATCCGGGGAAGGCGAACGTCATAGCAGATGCCTTAAGCAGAAAGCGTCGACATCGGGTTTCAGCTTTAAGGTGTTCATTACATCGGGATCTTATCACTCTTAGCCAGTTTGATTTTAGACCCGAGATTGGAGGAACCAGTGTATTTTTGGGAGCTGTATCAGTGCAGTCATCTTGGAGTGACAGAGTTATCAGAGCTCAGTTGGGAGATTCTTGGATTCAAATCCGAAAGGAGGGGATTTCCAAGGAGCCTAAGACTGATTGGATCATTGGAGTAGATGGAGGACTCCGGATGAAGGGCAGGCTAGTCATGCCAGCCAGTACCGAGCTGAAGAGAGAGTTACTTGATGAAGCTCATCGTACTCGATACATAGTACATCCAGGGACTACTAAGATGTACAAAGACCTGAAGAGATACTTTTGGTGGAGTGGTATGTGAAGAGAGATTTCAGAGTATGTGGCTAAGTGTTTTACCTGTCAGCGGGTGAAGGCAGAGCATCAGAGACCGACAGGAACACTTCAACCTTTACCCATTCCAGAGTGGAAGTGGGCAGATATTTCTATGGACTTCATTGTAGGGTTGCCAAAGTCGAAGAAGGGGAATGATTTAGTTTGGGTGATTGTGGACCGGTTGACGAAGTCGGCACATTTCATTCCAGTGAGGACTACCTATACCGCCGAGGCATATGCGAGGATATTTATCCAGGAGATAGTTCGACTTCATGAAGTTCCAGACACGATTATATCGGATCGAGGTTCAATGTTCACTTTGCACTTTTGGAGGAGTTTTCAGGACTTTTTTGGCAGCAGACTATCATTCAGCAGTGTTTTTCACCCATAGACGGATGGTCAGACAGAGAGAGTAAATCAGGTGTTGGAAGACATGTTGCGGGCTTGTGTCATTAACTTTCAAGGTAGCTGGGAGGATCACATTCTATTGATAGAGTTCGCTTATAACAACAGTTATCAAGCGACAATCGGTATGGCTCCGTATGAGGCATTGTACGGGAGACCCTGTAGATCACCGATATGTTGGGCAGAACCGGAGGATAGCTTGATGCTTGGACCGGAGCTGGTGAGGTAGACTACCGAGAAGGTAGCATTGATCAGGAAGCGGATTCTAGCCGCTCAGAGTCGGCAGAAGAGCTATGAAGATAAGAGGCGAAGACCCTTAGAGTTTCAGGTTGGGGATTCAGTTATGTTGAAGGTATCGCCTATGAAGGGCATGCAGCGATTCAGACGACGGGGAAAGCTTGCGCCGAGATATATTGGACCATTCCAGATTTTAGAGCGCATTGGAGTTGTGTCATACAGACTAGATCTTCCAACATCGATGTCTAGTATACATAATGTATTTCATGTTTCTATGCTCAAGAAACACTTGCATGATGAGGAGCAGCAGCGAGTATTGGATACACCAGAGATTGAGCTTCAGGAGGATTTGACTATTGTCGAGATTCCGGTTCGTATTCTTGCCAGAGAGGACAAGAGACTTAGAAACAAGGTAATTCCCTTGGTGAAAGTTTAGTGGAACCGAGGAGGCATTGTGGAGATTTCTTGGGAGCGCGAAGAGGATTTGCGTCGCGACTACCCACACCTGTTTGAATAGGTAAATTAAAATTTTTATGATGTGTATCTTGTATGATGTTTATACCTTTGGTTATATTTACATTAAACACTAGAATGGGAATATTCGCGCTTAATTCTTAATCTTTCAGAACACATGGTATATAGATGGGGGGTTCCTTGTTTGGATTTTTCACCCGATGTACTAGTTCCACTAGATTAGGGTTTTAGCGGGAATATTACCAGTTTAGATCGTTAAGTATAAATATCTCTATATGTTTATCTAGAAGTTCATGTGGTGAGATGCGTATGATTTTTGAATTTCGAGGACGAAATTCTTCTAAGGGGGGAAGAATGTAGAACCCCGTAATTTTTATATGAATATATGTGAATTATTAGTAAATAAATAATTCTTTTATGATAAATAGCTTGAGGTCATTGATGTACATGATAACAAGTTATTTGAGATGATATGAGTGTATGGGTGTAGAGTTTTGTGCGTTGGTTTTGTAAATTAGCAAAACATGCACAAAACTAAAATTTTCCAGATCAGTCGACACATTAGTCGACTGACTGTATCGGTCGACACATCAGTTGACTGATACGCTGATTTCTAGTTTTTTAGGTTTCGGGTCTGTTTTGATTTGGTTCGGGTTTGGGTCGGGTTTAACTGTTTGTATATATTCCCCTTCACTCGAAATCATCCCCTCTCATCTTCAGATCAGAGAAAACCCTAGCCCCTCTCCCCTATCTCAAACCCTAGCCTTGTTCTTGGTGATTTGGGGAAGAACTTGGAGGATTTTCGTCAAAATCTTCACGTCGCAGCGAAGGGGAAGCACTCTCTCTCAGATCTAGGAGTTTCTCATCACCCCAGAGGCGAGTAACATCTCGCCTAACCTTGTCCTATTTTCTAAATGTTTTCAAATGGTTTTCATGAGTTTTGATGAGCCAAAATATGATATTTTTGCATAAAGGATTGATTTTTATAGCATATAGAGGGAAGATATGTTATTTCAGAATGTTAAAAACCCACCAACATTTTGTGAATCGAAGATCTAGATCTGAAATGTTTTTATAAGAGATTTAACATGAGTTTTGTTTTAAAAATGTTTTAAACCATAAATACACATATTTAGGGTTTTGTTTATGTATTTGTACATGAAAGTTATGTTTCAGTTTGGTTCACATATGTTAATATCAGTATTTTTCATGCTTGGGATTGATGGGAATGAATTTAGAGAAATTTTTGGTAGAAATCAACCTGTATAGAGTTTCTGCAGTCAATTGGTCGACTGATCAGTAGATCGACGGGCTGAAATTTTAGTCATCAGTCGACTGATCAGTCGACTGACGGATGGATTGTGTTCTCTCAGTTCCTCATTCGACAGATCAGTCGACTGGTGAGCTGAGGCTATGTTGCCTGAGCTTTTCGGTCGACATATGAGTCGACTGATGTCATCAGTCGACACATCAGTCGACCGATGAGAGGTTTTACAGATTCTTGATCTGTTTGAGTTGCTTTTCGGGGTCACCTCGATGATGTGACACTAGTTCACCATGTTAATGATTTATCTGTACATGTGGGTTGACTTTTGACACCAGTTTAGACATGTACACCGAGATGCGTGCGAGTTTAGATTATGTATATCTTTCCGCATATATTTTTCACTGTTGCACAGTCCTCGTGTTGGACTATAATCCATTTCAGTCCTCGTGTTGGACTATAATCCATTTCAGTCCTCGTGTTGGACATTTGTCACTTATTCCATGTGTTTGGAAACCACGGTATTTAGTTCCTGTATCGGGCATATTTCTTAACCCTGTATATGACTTGCTCACAGGAGTTTATGACATGACACTTATGTATATTATGACATGATAACATGATACTCATGTAGGCTATGACATGACACTTTATTTATGCTCTGAGATTAGTTGTATTTATTTTATTATTGTTTCTGTACTAGAACTTCGGGTTTGGTGTTTAGGGATTTACAATTTGAGATACAAGGTATATACATGAGGGTTTCCTTGTTTGGATTATTTCGCTCGACGTACCTATGCTCGTGTTGTAAATTTCTAAATACTAAAATCCTCTTTAGTAAGATCAATGATTTTAGATCTATTATGTATTATCTGTATTTTCTTATACAACGAGCCCTGTTCCCTTGGGGTTGGTTGTGATGTTGCTCGCTAGCGCTTTGACGCTCGTTGTCCCTCCCCCTTTCAGGTCACGAGCCAGGAGCCCGGAGAGTCGCAGGTTGATGGCGACACACTTTAGTGTTCAGCTGTCTATTTTAGCTATGTTTTATTTTGGAGCTCCACTGTAGTTTTGTTTGACATTTTGAGGACTATTTTCTAGATGTTGTAAGGGTTGTGTGCCTTATTTCCTCTTGTCAAATATTTGTATTTGAGACTTGTTGAGTATTCCAGTTATCAATTCAGACATTGACTATGTATTCCTGTATGTTGGATGATGAGATATTAATGTGATCACTATCATTTCATCAGTTATTTCTTGTATTATCTTCTACTTGCTTTTGTACCTACACCTATTGTTGACTCTACTAGATAGATGTTAATTGTGATGGTGAAACATGTTATTATACGGTGTGGTGTATGGCAGGTTTGATATTTTTGGTTTCACCTTGGACTGCAGCCTTGTGTGAACCCATGGGCGTCAAAGTGGGGCCTAAGCTAAATCATATAGTTGTGAGATTCACTAGAGGGCCAAGATAAATAGAAAGGTTATAGGCTGTCTAAAAATCACTGTAGATAGCTGATTCCCATCAAACACCGATGATGGAAGTTACAATTTGATGGCTTCCAGAAGACTATAATTTAAAGACTTTCACGTGGATCGATGAAGGTTACAATCTGGCGACCTTCGCAACAACTGATGAAAGCTCTAATCAACAACCTTCACAATCAACATCGGGAGTTATAATCTGGCGACTCTCATATTTTTAAGGAGCCAAGATGAAGGTTACAAGATGACGATCTTTGCAACGCTCTAGCAAAAGAGACTACAAATCGATGGTCTCTTCAAACCTAAACGCAAATATCTCTCAAACCGTAAGGAATTTGGTAAAACTGACGGAGCAAACCAAACCCTATGGGATCGGTTTGGTCGGCTCCGTCTCGTCGAGATAGCCGTTTTTTATATATAATTCGTCCAATTCCGACTTACAGTTTGAAAGTTATGACCTGTTCTTCGCAGCAAGTTATGTTCTGAAGTCCGTCTGCAAGACTGGACTTCGTCTGAACATTAGACTTAGTCTGAAGCTCGCCAAGCTCGCCTAAGTATCGCCTCTGCATTACAGTGTCAAAATGCAGAGTTCGTGGACTTAAAATGCAGAGTTCAACTCTGCGTCCCACGATAAAAACGCAGAGTTCATGCAGAGCCTAACTCTACATCTCAGGTCCAAAAACGCATAGTTCTTGCAGAGCCCAACTCTGCGTCCCAGGTCTAAAAATGCAGAGTTCATACAGAGCCTAACTCTGCATCCCAGGTCCAAAAATGCAGAGTTCATGCAGAGCCCAACTCTGCATCCTAGGTTCAAAAATACAGAGTTCATGCAGATCCCAACTCTACGTCCTAGGTCCTAAAACACAGAGTTCATGCAGAGCCCAACTCTACGTCCTAGGTCCAAAAACACAGAGTTCATGCAGATCCCAACTCTGCGTCCTAGATCCAAAAACGCAGAGTTCATGCAGGGCCTAACTCTGCGTCCAACGATAAAAAAATGCAGAGTTCATGCAGAGCCCAACTCTGCGTCCTAGGTCCAAAAACACAGAGTTTATGCAGAATCCAACTCTGCGTCCCAGGTTCAGAATGCAGAGTTCATCTTTGCGCAGCGCGACCTATGCGTTTTCAACCTAAAACAGGCCCAACTCAGCATTTCAGGTCTAAACGCAGAGTTCGGGCCCAGAATGCTATTTTTTAGGGTTTGACTCGTTCAAAGCACGAACTGAACGGTTTCAAAACCGTTTTCCCCATGATTTGGGGAGTAGTTTAAGAGGGTGGTTATACCCCATTCAGCCCCACTTAGGAGCAAATTAAGGAGGCGGTTATACCCCTTAATCCCCTATAAATAGGAGTAAACTCACCGAGTTAGGGGCTGGACTTTTTCATGAGAAAGTCATAAAAAGGAGATCGGCCTTCATCCATCTTCAACTTCAGCAACAAGGAGCTTTGGAGATCAGCGACTTGAAGAAACTCTTGAATCATCTTGGAAGGCTTTTATTGAAGTATTTGAGATTACTCGGCTTGGCTTGTGAACTCTTTCTAAGAGTTCTTCTCAGCTCGATCAGAGTTTAAAACTTGCTCTGCAAGTTTTTCTAAAACTCGCTATGAGTTATTAACTCGCTAAGAGTTATTTTCAAACTTGCCACATAAGTTCTTCACAGCGTCAAATCATGAGGAGAAGACCACGTTCCAGTGAAAAATGACGTTCGAATCGTCAACGGAGAGCAAACTCGACGCGAGCATTCGAGGGAGGTACTCCATCGCCACCGTGAAGAACCCAAAATTAAACAAAGGGGAGAATTTAGATCATTCTCCTCTCTTTTATAATCAGGAAATCCAATTGTAATTGAGAGTTGAGAGACTTGTAAACATTCTTTTTCTAAGCAGTTAGAGAGAATAAAATCAAACGCAACTCTTTCATTATTTTCTTATTACAAAATTTTCCACCAAACAAAGGTCATGAAAGATTCTTCGTATATATAAACAGAGCTGTAGAGTGAGGGTTTGAGAGTGTTAAAAAATTTGTAAACTCCTTTTTAGAGAGATTGACTTCCAATGAGGTCTTCTAATTTGTAAACTTTTTTTTGTAATAAATAAAAAATTTCCTCCTTTTTCAATTTTATTTCTTTTTTATTAATAAAAATAAGATTTTCTTTCAAGGGACCAACCTCTTGCAGGTAAGTTTTCATTTATCTCTCTTGTTTTCTTATTTTAAAAATTCATGATTTAGGTTTTTATTTTCTTTTTATTCTGGTAGACCAGATTTGTTTCATGCTTTGAAGCGTAGATGTACTTTCATGCTCTTTTTTTTCTTTATTTATTTTTATGCTTTATAAAATTTATTTTCTTACACTTTCCTTTTGTATAAAACAGATTGATCTAATATATAAAAATTCCAATGGCTTTTGCTACTATGACCTTCCCAACCACGATTTTTTATTCCTTCCAGGTAAAATACCTGGAAATAAGAAATTTTGTAACATGATAATATTAAATAGATAACAAATAATAGTGGGTTCTATCGTTTCTATAGTTACTTCATAAACGGTTATACTCTTTTATATTTGTTAGTTAGATTTCCTTTATGCTCATAGTTTAGATCTTCATTTCCTTATTCTTTTTCTTATTTTTGTAATTAGTTTTTTATTTTTTAAA
Source organism: Asparagus kiusianus (assembly GCA_022839385.1). NCBI lineage: Eukaryota > Viridiplantae > Streptophyta > Magnoliopsida > Asparagales > Asparagaceae > Asparagus > Asparagus kiusianus. Next base: position 6,840 of record BQKN01052697.1, on the reverse strand, counting down.
ATGTGTAACTAAATCTTGCAAGAATTCTAGAATTATATGAAAAGAGTTTGATTTATTTTATGAATGGATTGCTCTCTTTGTGCTCAAAGTGATTATACTTAAGATAATCAACTAGAGAACTAATTGATAGAAGAAGGATTTGATAATCTATACTTATTTTGAGTGGTTTGATAAGGTTTAGTTATGAAATATAGAATTACCATCTATTTGCTTGTTCTTTTCATGAATGATGATTTTTCTTAGATAATAATTTGATAGGTTATGTTTTCCTTACGTGCTTAGTAAATCTAAAGTGAAATTTGATAAAAAAAAGAGTAATTCATAATTAACTAGTGAATTCAATTCTAGATCTTATATTCTTTACTTGGTTTCCTCTATTTTTTACTTATTTTGATTTCGTCTTTTTAGTTATTTTTTTAATCTTCCTAGTTTTGTTCTTTTCTATTTTCTTTATTTCTCATCCTTGTTTTGTCTTTGTTTTCTTTTATTTGTTCACTATCTTTCTCCATCTTGTTCTAGTTTTTTTATTTATAAATAATCACACACACTATCTATATCACTTTTACTTTAGCTCCTCTTTATCCACACACATCTAGAAGATGAAAAAAAATATCCTATTGACATCTAATAGGACTGACTGTGCATGAAAGTGACTTCTGTCAAAATATGATTCTGAAGTCTGATATCATAGCATGTCTATACCCTCCATGCCAATATCCAAGTGCGAGGTTTCCTTAACTATTATTATTATTATTATTATTATTATTATTATTGTTATTATTATTATTATTATTATTATTATTATTATTATTATTATTATAGCATTAACTAGATGATGCAACTAACTTGATTAGACATGTTCTAGATCATGGTCATTTTATCATAGTTTTACAGAAGCCATTCCATGATAACTTTGTGATTAGTGAACAACATTTCATGCATAGTCACTTCAAATAAGTAGATAAAAATGGGGTCTAATAAAGAGGAATTGGATGGAGAATATAAAGTGTATATAAGCGGGCTCATACGTATTCCTGATATCTTGATTTATATATAAGGGGCAAGGGCCAATAATTGACTCAAAAGTAAATCTAAACTACAAGACATGAAATAAATCTAATCTATCAATATAAAAATAAAGAGAAAATAAAATCCAGGAATATGAGTTTCTAGAATAAGAAAATAAAAGGAAAATATAAACTTACCTTGTAAGGGGTTCGCCAGTTGAAAGTAAATATTTATCTCCATCAAAAAGAAGAAGAAATAAAATTAAAAATAAGGAATGTTTTTATTTATCACAAACTTTAAAAGTTTATAAATTGGAAGACCTAATTAAATGTTCTCCTCTTCAAGTAGGAGTTTTAAAAAAATCACACTCTCAAACTCTCGCTCGACCCTTCTATTTATAGATAACAGGAATTTTTCATAACCCTTAGCTTTGTCTTAGCCCTTAAGTAATTCTTACAATCATAAGATATGGCTTAGGCCCCAAGTAACCCTGACAACCATAAGATCTCTTTAAATAATCTACACCATTGATTCGATAGTTAAAAGATGCTCTTTGTGGGTTTACTTTCTCTTATATTTAATTCATTTAGCACTGTTGGGCTTCTCTTGGATCCTCTTGTGCTTCTTAGGATATAGATCAGCCTTCAAATAATTGAATATATAGCCGCCTTTCCTAATTATTTCCCGGGTGGCACTAGGGGCACACCCCAAACCACACCCCCTCTCTCATATGCTACAGTACACCGGGCCCCACATAGGATTTTAAAATTTTAAAATCCTATGTAGAGCCCGGGTATACTGTAACATATGAGAGAGGGGGTATGGTTGGGGTGTGCCCCTATCATTTTCCTTATTCCCCTGGTTAATAGCTGCCTTTCCTAATTATTCCACAAAATCCCGCTGTCCTCCTTCATCTTCGTATCCCAAAAGCGCCGCTGATCTACGCCCATCTCTTCACCTTCCCAGACCTCGTAATCTGTTGGTTGCCATCCGAAAAATTCGTGGGAAAAAAAGAAAAAGAAAAATTATTAAAAACACCAAAGATCCTTAGAGAAGGAAATGGCGGCAGCGGTACCTGGGGTTTCATTTGGCGTGCTAGCGATCTTCGCCGTCATCTTCATCATTGTATTGCCGGCGGTTCAAGCTCAGGCTCCTGCTCCGGCGCCCACCAGCGATGGAACATCTATTGACCAAGAGATTGCTTACTTGCTAATGTTGGTAGCCCTCATTCTCACCTACCTCATCCACCCCTTGGATGCTTCCTCCTCCCACAAGCTCTACTAAGTTCTTCGCGATTGACTGGATTCGAATCGAGGGTTAAAATGGTTGGCATTCTCATTGTTGTGGGATCTCGATCGGCTAGTGGTTGTGGGGAGTTTCTTTCGTTGTTCGGCTTTCCTTAGCAGCCTATATATGGCCCATTCTTAATTTCATGTGATTGCTAGTTGCAGACATGTTTGCATTTGTGGTGCTCTTATCGTCTTTTGATTGATCTAATTTATTCCAAAATGTTGGAGAAACCTCCGTGCATGCATTGCTGTGCCTAACCTGATCAGATGTTTTCTTGAGGCATTTGATAAGGGTGGATGAAGAGCTGGTGTGGGACTTGTTCTGCTATCTTGGGCTCTTATGATCTCCGAGTAGTACCAATGATCCTGGTTAAGACAGAAGGTATATAGTCAGACTAGAAGTACCCCTGTAAAGGTTTATAGTAATGAAACTATACATGCTTGAGACAGAAAGAAGCTTAGTGTAGTATATGTATTCTTGTTCTTTTTTGTTTTAGTTTCTTTCGTTGAGACTCGAAAATAACCCGGAAAATGTTCTTTGGTACCAAGCATTTAAACTAGATTCAAGAGACTGGTTCAGCTCGTCTTTTGAGTGACATCATTATTATTTGAAGACACGACGATGCTTTCTAATGATGAAAATCCAATGATCTAAAGTCTAAACCTGCTAGCTAATAAAACTGAAGAGTTGTATAGGGGAGAAGTGGTTACCTTATTAATTTTTGATCCAAGTGTGGAACAAATAAACCAAGATCTCCAAACAATGTGTAGCCGTCCTCGCTTGCAAGAAAGTACGATGATTATTCGTTTAAAAATATATTCATGGAGTAATTTGAAGTTTGAACCCCTAAACCATTTACCAATTAGCTCTCTGACACAATGCCATTGAACCACTTTACCCAAAAGCTTAACTTTGCAGGCTAACAGATTATATAAACTATAAATGCTCTAAAGATTGACAGAAGTTGAACAAATTATATAAATTATAAAAAGCCTCTAGGGATAGTGCAAAGATATGGTGTTTTTAAAAATAGAAGCATAACCCTCAACCCTCACCATAACTTCGGAGTTTTGGTGTAGTGATTCTAAGCAATTTGGGTCCTTCATGAACCAAATTTCTCTCTATTCATTCATCCTATTTCATTCTCCGTTTCGATTTTCAATTAGCATTCATGCATCCTGAATACCATAAATTCTTTCGACTATATAGCTAAACATAAGCAGTTGAACTTCAAAGGCGATGTTGCGGGTCAATCGAACTAATAAAGGTACTGTTTGGGTAGAAAATTATTTTCATTGCTGAATTCATTACAACTTTGGGCGTTACGATAAATTCAAAACAAAGATAGCCTTTTTATAAGACTTTTAATACAATGAAAATAGATTACAACTCTCTTTCAAAAAACACCCAACAGGTGTTTATCGCCTATTGCTTTGCGTGAGATCTTTGCCTGTGCCGAGGACATTAATATCCATGGACCATCACGGATCATATCCGATCGACAGATTAAGTTAATCAAAGCTCTTACTTCACGAAGGAAGTAATCGCTATAGCGATGATCCCGACCAAGCGAGATCACGGCTCTTCTCGAGATTTAAGACTAAGCTTAAATCCGGAGGAATAGGAAACGAGTCTCAGATCTCTCGAACTCCACTCTTTATGCTAAAGAACTTCGCCAAGATCAGTTAGCCTCCTCTGAAATTCGTGCTCCTTTGACTCCTTGATTTGGCAGCACCTCGCCCTCTTGATAATAATTCCGCTCCTCTGAAATGAGCTCCTAGGCTTGTATTTATAGGCATCGGTTGGGGGGTTTTCGGATAAGAATGATGGATTTGACCTTATCTTCAGTTAATAACGGCCTAACTACGTTTGTAGATGATATCTAGACAGTTAACAACCTCTGGAACAGAAGAAACCGAACAAAACAACCTAAAAATACGTTTTGAAGGTTACAGACAGTTCTGGGCCCGAGACGGACTGATGTGACCCGCATGGGCACGGGTCGGATGGATCCGACCCACCACCGCACAGGTCGGATGGAACCGACCCGCCGCCTCGTGGGTCGGATTGATCCGACCCGCCGTCGTGCTGGTCAGTTTAAAATACCTTTGGTATTTTGGTCTTAACTCTTTCGTCTGACCTCGGATTGAGCTGGTTCAAGATGCGTTAGAAAGCTGATGAAGATACCTAAAACTTTTATCTTTTGAGTTTCCTCAGATTCAAATTGTAGCATGGTCTAAATGCCTCTTCTTTTTGTGGGCCACTTTGAGGTGTTCGACACTTTCTAACTTCTCCGGACTTGTATTGCGTATTTCATCATTCCATTGACTTGCATGCTTTGTTAACTTGTTTCATGCGCTAGTTAGGTTCTTTATGGCACTTGGAACTGACCGACGCACGCGAGCTGACCGATAGGTGTGACGGCCAATTGGAGGTGACCGATGAGCGCACGAGACACAGTTGGTTCGTCATTTCGGTTCATGTACTTGTCGGTATCAGATAATCCTCCTAGACTCAGATAAATGGCCTTTACGATCACAAATGGAGTACTTGTAAACTTTGCTATACAAGTGTGCATAGTGTGTAGGTGATTTATAAGTTATAGTACTAGATTTAGCACACTTGTCCATAAGTTTCTTATGATTATCAATGCATGTGTTTAATATTGAATCAAAATAAGATATGCTGTTTTTCACATGATTGAACTCATCATTATGCATACGAACATTGGAAATAGAAGTAGATGAAACATGATCATTTCTAAAAGAATTAAACTCTTTTCTAAAAGTTCCTACTTCTATCATGACATCATTTTTAGTATGAGTTAAGCTAGCAATAGATGAAGACATATTATTATTTTTAAACTTAATAACTCATTATTTTCTTTCAAAATAGCATTCTCTTTAACAACAATATTAAGTTTGGAAGCTAGCAACTCATGATCGGATTTTAAACTAATATGCTTGCTTTTAAGATCAATAAAATTATTTTGCAATTTAGTATAGGCATGAGATAATCTTTCATATGCACAAGCGAGTTCATCAATAGATAAATCATTATCAGAATCGGAAACGTTTACTACACAAGAGTTATCCTCTTGTGGCTGTATGCATGATGCTCCACATTAACTTGAAGAAGAATCCTCCAACGCTTGTCGGATTGCCTCCAAGTCCCCTTGATATGCTTCAATGAATTTCCAAAGTTTGTAAGCATTATCAAAATGTGAAAGTTTGTTAGAAAATGATGAGTCAAAAGCATTAAGCAAAAATTCTAACAAAAGCTTGTTCATTGTAAATATTTTATTATCATGATCGCTCCACTTGGATTTCTCCAATGTGGGAACAATGTAAGCACAATCAATAACTTTCCATAAGTCAATATTTCTAGATTCAACAAATATTTTAAATTTAGAGCACCATTGAGCATAAGAAAAATTTCTATATTTTGGAGCAATATTTAGATTATAGCCTAAACGAAATACATTTATATTCATGATATATATGTGAATATATGCAAGCAAGATAAATGTAATCATAACTAGATTAGCACAAAAAGATAACTTGGATCTTTAACTCAAGGCGATTAGACCTTAAATCAAAGAGAACCAAGCTCTGATACCAATTGTTTGACCCTAGAGGGAGGGGGGGGGGTAAGACCCCGTTGATTTTGATAATTCATATATGTGAATATTAGTGAAACGCAATATTTAATATATGATAAAATATCTTCATGGCATGGTTGTATATGAAAACTAGTGTTTTGAGTTTATGAGGATGTGGATATGCCTCAGGTATGAGGTTGAGTTACAAATTTACAAATCGTGTGCAACAAAAATCGAAGAATACAGTTTTTAGTCCATGAGTCCACCCATGATATGTCATGAGTCGACTCATCAGGTTGAGTCGACCCATGATTGTCATGAGTCGACTCACAATATCGAGTCCTGTTGCCATTTAGTTTCTGCTGAGTCGACTCATGAATTATGAGTCGACCCATGACCCATGAGTCGACCCATAATATACCATGAGTCGACTCATTGTGGATTTTTGGCTTTTCTCAGTTCGGGTCTGTTGGGTTTCGGGTTAGGTTTTATCTACTCATATATATTTCCCTCCACCCGAAAATACTCTTTTTCATCAGCAAACCCTAGAGAAACCCTAGCCTCCTCTCCCCCTCTAAACCCTAGCTCATGTTTGGGTATTCTTAGGCGATTTTTGGGGATTTTAGCAGCTCTTTGTGGATTGCAGTGAAGGGGATTGTTCATCATCACATCTGAGGCGAGTAACATCTCGCCCAACCCTTCTCCCATGTTTTTAACAGTTTATAAATGTTTTTCATGAGTTTTATTGAGCCTAAGACTTACTTTCAAGTATAAATCAATGTTCTTGTTAGAGTGAATGCTAGAAATCATGTGTTTCAGATTTTAAATCCTCACCAACGAGTTTTTTTAAGAAACCCAGATCTGGAAATATTTTTAAGGAATAAAAATATGAGTTTTTTTTCTTTTTGATTAAATGCCCTCTTTCATGTTTAAGGGTTAAA
>BQKN01052696.1:0-17513 GCA_022839385.1 Asparagus kiusianus | reverse complement strand
TAAAAATGTAGCAGATTAAAGGCCCCTCAATCTGGAGCTGCATTCGTATCCGCAGGTCGTGTGCGCGCGACCCGACCCGACCCGAACCCGAGCCCGAGCCCGGCCCGGCCGGCGCGCGCGTGTGTAGTGTGGAGCATAACCCTTTATTTTCTTCTAGGCATAGGAGAGAAAGAGAAGGCTTATAAAGACCCTTCCTTTCTATCTCATTTCCTATGTGGGACTAAACTTTTCCTCTTTTCCCCAACAAACTCAAGTTTTAAGTTATCTTTATTATAACTCCAACACGTCCTCACACAGGGCATTGTCCTACCGGGACACTATAACATTATCACCCACCGGTGAAGCTTACTTCACACAGGGCATAATCCATGAATATAGACAATCAATTATCAACTATCATTATCAATAGTTGAACCATCGAATCAATTCGAATCGTTGCAATGAAATCATTCAAGGATATCGAAGGTATAAAACTGAAATAAACAACATTAGGATAGCAATGATTAACCAATCAACAACGAGCCCATGCATGAGGTGAATCAAATAGGAATATTATGAAAGTGATAAGACATACAATTAGCACAGGAAACTAACTCGCAGGAACTTCAAGAAAGTAATCAATCGAACTCTCAAAGACTTGAGAGGAAACAATGAAAGGTTACCTACCGATTATGCCGGGATCTTCTCGGCCAACGAATGAATCCAAGATTCTCTGTCATATATATATATATATATATACCCACATGAGATTCTAGACACTATGTCTTTTAAAATTTTAACTTAAAACTTATTTCATGGTATAAGCTACACCCTAGATGATTGCATCTAATATCTCTAATATGCACAGCAACACAAGTAGTATATATGCAACATATTTAGGTGAATGGATGGTATAACAATTGATGTCCAAAATGCATGAAACTAGTCCCAAACGACTCCATTATGAGTCTAATTTCAGAATATAAAATTTTTACATCAATGCATGGTGTATAGTAAGAGTTATGCTCTCAGCAAACTACACATATCAAAACTATAGCAGAAAAACATAGGTTACTATCTGAAACGAATAATTCACTTCGGGTACTGAACACTATACAAATAAGCTCATATTTGGTATATAAGCGATATGATGGGTTAGATTCCAAGTCCAATTAGTTTCATCAAACTTTCAATTTTATAATGCATGTTACATGCAAAACAACACAATGGGGTAGACTGGAATTGCCAGTACATATATTAGGTATTAGAACTAGGTTTAGACTTACCAAACGTTACTCAAATTAATTAAAACTCACATCAACAGAAAGACAATTGAGTCTAGTTTTAGAAATAGAAAGAATTTTATACATGCATTGTATATGTTGAGATATATGCTCTTTACAAAGGATATAAACTCAGGCATACAGTTTCAGACACATGCACTGAGTTAAACCATACTTTCAAAATAGTAAATGATTTTAGAATTAAACAAAAAGGGTCTAAAATGAAATCCACGAAAGTGTAGTTTCTAGAACAGAAAGAATTTCTTAATTTGGATATATACAAAGAAAGTTATGATCTATTTACTGGTAGTGTATCTTGCTGGAAATTTCTGCACGAAATTCTGTTTCAAGATAAATTTGGCATGCATGCCCTAAAATGTTACATGCAAGACCCCAAGTGTAATATAACTATAATTATTGATTTAATTCAGTTCTAAATGATGGGATGAAAGATTTTTTTTTTTAGAGATTATACCTTAGAATACTTTTTCCTCCCTTTCCAAGCTTCAATGAACCCCCTTCTTGACTATCCTTGAGCTCCCTCTTCTTCTTCAAGGTAAGCAAGGGTTTAGGGTGAAAAAAAAAATGAATGAGGAAGAGGATATAGAGGAGGGTTGCTGCTGGCCAGATATAGAGTGAAAGAGAGAGAGAGAGAGAGAGAGAGAGAGAGAGAGAGAGAGAGAGAGAGAGAGAGAGAGAGAGAGAGAGAGAGATATGATAGGATTCTCTTGGAAGAGTAAGAGATGTGAAAGGTTGAGTGGTTGACTAGCTTTTTCCCCATGCACTAATCTCTTGCAATAATGAGTTTTTGAGGGTTTAAAATGCAAAATACTCCCACTAACATGGCTGACCAAAATTAAACAATTATGTTAATTAGAGTGTTCAAATTAGGTATTTAATAATTTAGTTATCTCTAATCAAGGTTTAAAGCATGGTTAACTTAGGTTTACATGCTAAGTTTGTATGCATGCTATGACTTAGTTAACTAGATCACAATATGAGAATTAGCTAAGTTTAAATCCTCATACTAGAAGATTATATGAGATACAATAAAGAAAAAAATGTACTAATTTATGGATTGGTATCGGTAACGGTATCCCATCTATGAAAGGAAAAAATGGAATGTTATATTTTCCATCTCACTCTGTGTCCTTTTCTTTTCTTATTAATGGTGTGCATTATTATACATAATAAATTGTGTTATTTTTTCTTTTGCTAATCATTCCAATAAAAAATTAGTCGGAGGCTTTCTTGCATCTAAATGCCTGAAGTTTCACCCTTTTTATAACTTTGCTACACTAATCTTATAGTTTGACAATTTTGATATTCTAAAGTTTTTGAATTAACATTAATTTAACACTATGATAATTGACACATTAATTTTGACATTGCCCGTGATATTATTGACACGTTGGTGGTTTATAGAGATGGCAAATTAGTCCCTCGCATCTTTAAACATATTTTGAAATTTCTCTGTTGATGTTCATATTTTGAAATTAGTCCCTCAAAATTTTAAATATTTTGCAAATTACTACCTTGATCTGTAAACATTTTTGCAAATGAGCCCCTTAAATCTTTAAACATTTTGTGTGATGACAAGTATGCTGGCCACTTAATTTTTGTGCTAATAATTTTGTCTGAACCAAATACTAGAGAAAATGAGAGTATCTATTCACATATCAATTACTTTTTTTAAAGTTGAACCAAACTAAGGAAAGTGGTAAAAATTACTTTTACCTCATGTTTTTTGGCGAAACAACACAAAAAATACTTTCCCTGAAAGCGAATGTAACATAAAAAAAGTGAAGGAAAATGATTTTTGTAAAATGAAGGAAAACAACCAAACACGCCCTTTGTAAATTCGTAAAGGAGATTTGAAAATTATATTGATTATGGTGGTGTATACCGTGTATTACAATATGAATAGGATAATCTGAGCTATTCCCCAAGAGTGTAGGAGAATAATTTAGAAATTTCAATTGCTCTATTATGATTTAGGACAATCTATTTGCTTGTAGGATGTTCTAATAAGATTTATATTCATTGCACACGAACTATTTAGCGCCCCCCGCCCCCCCCCCCCGAGCCCCCCCCCCCCCCAAAAAAAAAAAAAAAAACCCACCAGAGATGTTATATTTGATTCTTGTATTGTTGGCAAGAAATTTGTCAAATTAGTTAGGTCTATATAAATATTAAGTAATTCAAATGCACTTATCTTAATAATAAACTTAACGTAAATGAACCAATTGGATGATGGGAGTGTTCATTCATGTATAAAGAATGTGATTACAAAGATTTTGGGTAAGGTAAATGTATTATTAGTGTTGGAACAATAAAAAACAAAGCAACTAGAAGTATAATATGTATGAGGAGAGATTTAATGGGAGAAACAAATAAAAAAGTTGTTTTTAGCTCTTGGTTACTGCAGCTACATTACTGTAGCTACAGTACTCGGCTCCTTTCTTTTTTCTCTTAGGTAGAAGGATGCATGAATGTTTATTTAAAGGCTTTACAAAGTTTTTCATAATAAAATTCTAGTATGACTATAATTCCTAGAGATAACTAACTCAAATCCTTTTAGAATTAGGATTAACTTCAACATCCCTGCTTAATCCTAATTCTGTAAGGTCTTCATTCCCATCATGTGCTTCAACTTGACAAACGCTTCAAACTTCAAAGGTTTCGTGAGGATGTCTGCAACTTGATCTTCAGACTTACAATAAATCAACATGATCTCGTTCTTCTCAACATTGTCTCGTAAAAAATGGTAACGAGTATGAATATGTTGGCTCCTTCTATGAGTGACTAGATTCTTTGCCAAATTAATTGAGGACTTGTTGTTAACATAAATCTTTATAGGACCTTCAATTTGAATATGAATCTGACTTAGCATATTACGCAACTAAATTACTGGACAAGCACTCGACGTAGCTGCTACATACTTCGCTTCATAAGCTTAGAGTGCAATAATAGATTGTTTATTCGACGACCATAAAAATGTGGTGGTGTCAAAATTGAAAACATAGTCAGAAGTACTTTTATGATCATCATGATCTCCACTCCAATCACTATCAGAATAGCCTTCAACATCATAATTATTAGATGAAGAATAAAACAAACCATGATCATAAGTTCCCTTTAGGTACCACATAATTCTCTTTGTAACTTGTAGATGAGATTGGCGAGGGGCCTCCAAATATCTGCTGATTAGACCAACTCCATAGGCTATATCTGGCCTCGTACATCTGAGATATCTCAAACTTCTAATAATTTGCTTGAAATAAGTAGGATCAACTTGTGCATCATCATTTTCTTGAGATAATTTAGTACCAACCTCTAAAGAAATTCTAACAAAATTGCAATCAAACATCTAAAATCTCTTTAATAACTCGGCACAATGCCTCCTTTGGCATATGAAAATCTCATCATCTCCTTGAACTACTTCAATGCCGAGAAAATAAGGCATCAAGCCAAGATCTGTCAACTCAAATTCATGTATCATCGACTTCTTAAAATCTTCAATCATACTAATATTATTGCCCATAAAAATCAAGTCATCAACATAAAGGCATAATAGCAATATGTCACCAGAGTTGTTTATCTTCACATATAAGGCATGCTCGGAGGGGCACTTCTGAAATCCACTTTCTTGAAAGAAAAAATCAATTCTTTTGTTCCATACTTGTGGCGCCTGCTTCAGCCCATACAAGTTTTTTTGAACTTGTATACTTTATGCTCGCATCCTTTCTTCAAAAATCCAAGTGACTGCTTCACAAAAACTTCTTCTTCAATTAGCCCATTAAGAAAAGCTGACTTCACATCTATCTGATGAATATTCCAATGCTTCTGTGCATCCAGGGTAATATTTAATCTAATAGTTTTAATTCTAATAACAAGGAAAAATACCTTTTAGTAATCATAACCAGGCCTTTGATCGTAGCCTTTTGCTACCAATCTTGTTTTATGCCGCTCAACATCGCCGTTCGCTTTAATCTTTGTTTTGAAAACCCACATCACATCGATTGCTTTATGTCCTTGTGGGTTATTAGTAAGCTCCCGCATGTCATTCTTCTCAATCGGCTTTATCTCTTCTTTCATGGAATTTATCCACTTAGGATCTTGAATAGCCTCTTCAAACATAATTGGCTCACAATCAACAAATATTGCAAAGTGTACTATATCTCCATCTGCATCAACATCATCATCTGTAGTTACTTCACAATCTCTTAAGAGAACTTATGGTTGGCAATTTCTTCTTGGTCTTTCAACTTCTAACTGAACTGCAGGGTTGGAGCTTCAGGAGCATTGGCCAGTGGTTCTTCTTCAGTTGCAATAGGGACGTCATCTTCAAGAATATCAAGGAGAGTACGTTGTGAATCGTTTTGTGCTTCTAGATCCTAATTCCAAGATTCTTCTTCAGCAAACATAACATCTCTGCTTACAATCACCTTATTTGTAGTAGGATTATAGAGTTTGTAGCCCCCGAACTTGTAGCGAATAAAAATTGTATTCTCGTCATTGTCATCAAGTTTCTTACTTCTTTCTGCTGGAATACGAGCATAAGCAATGGAGCCAAACACTTTGAGATATCTTACACTTGGCTTATAACTAGTCCACGCCTCTTTAGGAGTAAGATTATTAATGGACTTTATTGGTGACCTGTTCAACAAGTATACAGTGCATGAGACAGCTTCACCCAAATATAATTTGGCATATCTTTGGCCTTTAGCATGCTTCTCGCCATGTCAAGTATCTTCCGGTTTTTCCATTCAGCAACGCCGTTATGTTGAGTTGTGTAGGAAAAAATGACATCACGCTTTATTCCTTCTTCTGCATAATACTTATTGAATTCATTAGAAGTATATTCACCTCCTCTATCTGTTCGTAACACCTTGATAAAGTAACCACTTTTCTTCTCAACTAAGACCTTAAAGCTCTTAAAATAATCGAAGACTTCAGATTTTTGCTGCAAAAAAGTAGACCTATATTTTCCTTGTGAAATCATCAATAAAAGTAAGAAAGTATCGATTATTGCCATTAGATATAATGTTCATAGGACCACACATATCTGAATGAACGAGCTCAAGAGGCTTCTTTGCACGCCTAGTATTTTCAATACCAAAGGATGATCTATGTTGCTTTCTAAGAATACAACCTTTACACAACTGTTCCGGATGATCTATAATGGGCAAGCGTCTCATCAAATTTCTTTGTGCAAGCAACTTCAGACTTTGAAAGTTTAGATGTTCAAACCGAAGATGCCATAACCAAGACTTATCTTTCATAATAGCATTGAAGCAATGATAAACATCATTCTGGATGTCAACTCGAAACATGTGATTATTTTTATAGGGGCTTTAAGGATAAATACACCTCTTTTATCAAAGATTAGGAGTTGATTACCAGAGAAGCACAGATCATGCCCCTTTTTAAGAAGTTGGTCCATACTGAGTAAATTGTTTTTCATATTCCGCACATACAATACCTTAGAAATAAACTTGCGGTTCAGCTTGATTAGAACTCTCCCTTTACCCATCACTGGTATATATAGTTGTCATCGGCAAACTTGACTTTGGACCGCATCAACTCATCCAGGTCCACGAACAAATCCTTCTTTTCGCACATGTGATTAGAACATCTAGTGTCAAGAAACCATGTGTTATAGTTTGATTCTTCATCGACTGTCGTGACCATCAATAAAGTGTGGTTGTCTTCATCACCTCTTCTTGTGCAAATCAAGCTTCTTCTCCGAATGGGTATTTATCCTGGTACTTGCACTCCTTTGCATAGTGGCCATATTTGTGACATATGTAACATTCACTGTTTGATTTATTAAAATTTTCTCTACCACGTCCAAAGCCTCGACCTTGATAATTTAAATTTGATTCATAATTGCTTCTCTAATTGTTTCATATCTCTTTAATTGTTGTTATAACTACCACATTCTTGACTATTATAATATCCACGTCCTCGGTTGTTGTAATTCCCGTATCCTCATCCTCTGTCACGAGAATTTCCTCCTCGGTGGTCTCTTTTGTACTACGCTTCTTTGTTATTTTTTTATAAAAACTTGACTTTGTAAAGCTTTCTCAAAGAGCTTCTCAGTTGATCTCTTATTCATGCGTTGCTTGTGAACTTGTAAGGTACCCATCAACTCATCAACTATCATTTTGAACAAATTCTTTGATTTTTCAGTTGCCTCCAATATATGATCAAATTTTTCTATAAGATATTGCAATATCTTCTTCACAATTACTAAATCTACAACCATCTTCCCATTTATTTTTATTTGATTTGTCAAAGCAAGTACTCGAGTCACATAATCTGCAACGCTTTCAAAGGATTCCATCTGTAAAATTTTAAATTGACGTCTCAACGTTTGAAGCCTAACTTTTCTCACATTTTCAACTCCATGGTACGATGTCTCCAAGTATCTCACGCTTGCTTTGCTGTAGTTGCTTCGTCGATCTTCTAAAAAACTGAATCATTTACTCCTTGATGGATGTAGAATAACATCTTTCGATCATTCTTCTTGATCTCACCGTGGGCTTTCTTCTCGGTTTCACTTGAGTTATCTGCGAGATTGACAACTCCGTTCTCTATGACACCTAATATATCTTGATATTCAAACAACACCTTCATCTACGCTCTCCACCGGTGATAATTTTTCCCATCCAATATAGGAATAAAAGGTGATATCATCCCGGTTAGATTATTCATGGCTCTGATACCACTGTTGGAACAATCAAAAGTAAAGTAAATAGAAGTATAATATGTATGAGGAGAGATTTAGTGGTAGAAGCAAATAAAAAAGCTGTTTTTAGCTCTTGGTTACTTTAGCTACAATACTCAGCTCCTGTCTTTTTTTCTCTTAGGTAGAAGGATGCATGAATGCCTATTTAAAGGCTTTATAATGTGTTTTATAATAGAATTCTAGTATGACTATAATTTCTAGAGATAACTAACTCAAATCCTTTTAGAATTAGGATTAACTTCAACAATTAGACCGTAGTCTACAATTTAAGATTTGGCACCATATTTGATTATATGAATATGGTATACATGTGATGTACGTAGACGTAGTTATTTTGTATTCTAAATTTACTTTTGGGGTGTTAGGCATCTGGAACATTTTTGATAGAAGTGGAACAATTTTTAGAATAGGATAATTTTTTAAAGTGGGATATTTTAGTGGGATAATTGGGAGTAATTTTTTAAAATGATATATTTTAGTACGACAATTGTTGGTATAATTAAAAATAATTTTTAATAATCAATATCCATATATGGTATGCATTTTGATGATAAGACTGCTATTTATATATTTTAAAACTTACTATTATTAATAGTAATTATTTCCTTTAGTGTTAATTAATCTTAAAGAACTATGGGATAGACTGTAAGATATTATTATTATTATTATTATTTATAACAATTTGATCTTTTTGGAGTTAATATTGTAATACAAATTAAAAAACAAAGTTTTTCCTTTTTTTTCTCTTCCTTTTTCAATTTTCTAGTCATCATTACATTATCTCTCAATTTTAATTAATTTTTAATAAAATATGAATTTTATTATTTTTAAATTTAAATTGATTATACAATTCTAATATTTAATAAAAAATGAAAAATAACATTGAATAGAATGGTAAGAAGATGTGTGGTCTAATCTTATGGTGTGTGACGGGGCATAAATGATGTCTAAAAGTTGCAAGTGCGTAACCAATCAAGTTATAGTATAAAAAGTTATTGATCCCACGAGGAAGGTGTTTGTAGGAGAAAATTAGAATCGGTTCTTATGTTGTGTGTGTAACAATTAGAAGTGATGGATGTGTGTGATTGTGGGAAGATATGAGGATTGTTGTGAATATATGCAAGTGACAATAAAAATGAGATTAAGAAGAGAGAAGAAAGAATCAAAGGAAAACTAAAAAGCAAGAATGAAAAGAAAATTCAAGAAAGTCAAGATGGAGGATACAATTAAAGATATGAGGAATCTAGAATTAAATCTACTAGCTAATATCACTGATAAAATGTGAATCATTCTCTTTTTCACATTCTACTTTAGATTTATTAAGTATAGATTATCAAACCACTCAAGAGAAGTACAACCTATCAAATTATCATCCAAGTAAAATTATTGCTCATGAAAAGAATAACAACTAAATAGTAATTTTGGAATTCCTTCTACCAATTAGTTCTTAAGTTGAATATCCTAAGCATGAACAATTTAAATATGAGAGAATGATTAACAAATCATAAGAGAAATAAAGCTAGTTTTATGCAATTTTTAGAGTTTCAATAAGAATTAATTCCACATCTAAGAAAAGGGCAATTCCCTAGAGGGTTCTAGCCTCAAGGCGAATCAAATAAAATAACAACAAGCAAAAAGAAAAACTAATCCCAAGAGGGTTCTAGCCTCAAGGCGAATAGTGCAAGAAGATAAAATCTAATCTACAAAATAATTTGTAAGAACCAAACTATAATAAATTGTAAGAATTAAATACAAGAAATTAAAGCAAGAGAATAAAAGCATGAAAGTAAATCTATACTACAAGACATTAATGCAAATCTAAACTACTAAGCAATAAGAAAAGAAATAAAAGAGAAAATAAAAACAAACCTCCAAATTGATCTTCATCTTCTTCTTCATCATCCAACAAAAAGAAGAAAAATATGAAGTGGTAAAAAATTTTATTTTATTAATTGTAACAAAAAATTACAAATTTGGAAGGTCTTCTCAATTAAGAGTAACTCTCCTCTCCAAATGGAGAGACAAACTTTTTCACACTCTCAACCCGTCACTCTCTACCCCTATTTATAGTAAACATCAATGAATGAGGGCCCTTGGATCAAACTAGCCCCAAGACAATGCAAATCAGCCATTAAAACGCACTACAGTAATCTGGCATCGATGCCGCCATCGATGCTGGAGCTTTTTGGTTCTTGTATGTATTCTTCATTTAATTCATGGGCTTTTGTTGAGAGAATAGATCTTGGGTTTTATTCTTGATTAACCTGTAATTAAAAATAAAAATAATTATTAGTGGTATAATTATTCATGTAAAATAGATAATGATGGCATAAAATTATAATAAAAATATGATTATCAGTGTGGTTTGAAGATGATGGATAAATAAAATATGAAAATAAAAAAGAAGTTCTAATTTTTTACCACCTAGTACTAGTTTAAAACTTAGGACAATTTGAGACACTAGAACTCTCTCTTTTCTATATAAATTTGACAAAAGTAGAATAATTTTTTACCATAATCTCGGTTATGCTTTTTATCCAATTCTAGTTGACTAATATTATATTTTTTCCGTAGTTCTAGTTCTAATTTACTAGCACTATAAAAATTTGTCCCACAAACTATCCTAATTCTAATTTTGAGTACTACTTAACTAAGCCCCTTTGAATATTAGATTAAGCAGTACGAATCATGATGTTTAAAAAAAATTTCCTTCAAGATACTTACTAATTTTACTGTGTAGTCAAAGTAAATTTAGAATACAAAGCAAATGTGTCTACGCGCAATACGCCGTTCTAGTTGTCCTATGTATCTTTTTAGTACAAAAACTGAACCATATCTTGTGCATTTACGCTTTGATTTAATGGACCATCCCTTGTTGCTTCACGGTACAGTCATCCGCAACATTAATTCATTTCCCCCCTTTTTTCTCCTTCTTGAATTCATTTTCTTTATGTTTTTTTAGTAAAATTCACTTCCTTTGATCAGTTTGATGATTCTGTTGTGGATGAGATGGCTTTCTAGAAGTGAACGTAAAGCATATATTTGGCTAGATAACAAATCAAAGAGGTTGAAAATAGCAATAATTAAGAAGAGTAATCAACTTTCTCAACCATAAATTTGGGTGTGTTCACCCCCCTTCCCTTCTTTTCCCTTCTGAAATCTGAAAGAAAGCCTGGGAGTCCTAGCCATTTAGTTTCAGTAATGATGGGATAGCGAAATATTATGGGAGTTAATAAATAGATATCATATATGAATGTACTGAAAATATCAAGGAAATTTTTGTGTTGAGCTTCGGTTTAGGAGCCTTTGATGTTGGATTTAATCTAATAAATCTAATTGTGGGCACATATGATTAATCAATGTGTATTGTTATCTTTTAGGATAACCCACTAAAGTGATCAATCAAGTTGGGTAAATGGGTATTTAAATAAGTCATGGGGTTATATGTGCAGATACCAGGTTGTAATTGTGATTTGTTGAGGGGCCAAATTACAAAAGTACAACATCTATAAATAAGGGGTTATGGTCCCTAATCTAGGGTTACAATCTCTAATTCTCTTCACCCCCATCTAGAGAGAAATTCGGATCTAGAGAAACCCTAAGGTTAGAATATCATCAAAAAAAACCCAAATCAAGTTTTCTACTATGGATTCAGGTATAAGCTTCCGCTCTCTTTTAGTTTTTTGTTAATCTCTTTGAATTAATCATGGCTTTATGATTTAGATCTCAAGTATTAGATCTATCAAGTGGTATCAGAGCCTCCTTTGATTAATTCTTAGGGATTAAGTTCTTAAAAATTGGGTTTTTTGATCTTAAAATCTCTGTTTTTGGATTAAGAATTGTTCTCGAATGAACAGTAATGTTCGGATAAACAGTTACGTATTTTATTTTCGGACGAACAGTAAAAAATTCATAGCGAACAGTAAATTTTTTGAATTTTTTGGATTTTTCTTTGATTTTTTGGATCTGGATCAAGAAATTTTTTTCCCGATTCTGGATCTGTTTTGAAAATAAAAATCAAAGAATTTTTTGGGTTTAATCTTCGGTCCCGTGCTCCTCGCCGGTGAAGGTTCGCTGGCGGCCTCGCTCTCGTCTCGACCTCTTGGGTGCCGGAGAAATGGCGGCGGTGGTTTCAGTTTGAAACCCTAAGGGTTCGTGCGTGAAAACGTGGCGAAAATTAAGGAGGTGGTTACCTCAACCGAACTTCGCGTTCGTTATAAGGTGAGCGTCGCGCTCAATTTAAACGAACTTCGCATTCATTCTCATGTGAGCCTCGCGCTCAACTCAGGTGAGCCTCGCGCTCAATTTATACGAACTTCGCGTTCGTTCTCATGTGAGCCTCGCGCTCAACTCAGTTGAGCCTCGCGCTCAATTTTAACGAACTTCGCGTTCGTTCTCAGGTGAGCCTCGCGCTCAAATCTCAGGTGAGCCTCGCGCTCAATTCAAGTTGAGCCTCGCGCTCAGATCTCAGGTGAGCCTCGCGCTCAGCTCTAAGGTGAGCCTCGCGCTCAATTCAAGTCGAACATCGCGTTCATTTTTCAAACGAACCTCGCGTTCGTTCTGCGTTCATTTTTCAAACGAACCTCACTTTCGTTCTGTATTCATTTTTTAACGAACCTCGTGTTCGTTCTCAAGTTGAACCCTGCGTTCATTTTCAGACGAACCTTGCGTTCGTGCTTAAGTGAGTCTTGTACTCAATTCAGTCAAACCTCGCGTTCGAAGTCAAGCGAACTTCGTATTCACTATGGTTAAGCCTCGGCTTTTCAAGGGTCCACTTTGGTATACTTAATTTATTAAGTTATGGGACCTAATTAAGATATGAGACCCCAATTAAACTTTTGGAAATTCAGTTGATTTAAAGTAAGAACATTTTAATTTAAATATAATTTGGTAGCTAATCAATTATTTGATTCAAATATTATGACACTAAGGCATTAAGGTTGTCTCTCACTCTAATTGTTTAATTAAAACAAGAAGTTGCCAAAGTAACCTCTCTTGTGTAGATTGTTCATGAGGAATGTGAGATGTTTGTGTGTATGCTTTCGTGTAAATATTTAATCGGCCCAAAGGAAGGTTAATATTTATTTAGACTGTATACACATCTGCGATGATAAGCGTGTGATAATTATAAGGTTTACATGTGAATAATGAATCGATCCAAAGATAGTTTCATTATTTGACATGAGTTATTGTCAATGTTTAATCATTGTAACAAGGTATCACTTACAAGTTAATATTACTGTCCAAAGACTTGATGTTAATGTTGTGCCAGATATATTAAGATGAGATTTATTATTATTTGAATTCTATTGATTACTAATTATGGTTATTGATGTGAGCATTTTTGTTTTATTTCAGCTAATGCATCTGCTGCAATAATTTCTGCTAACATCAACTCAATTCCCATGCTAAATGGGACGAACTTTAAGGTTTGGAAAGAGAACATACTAATTGTTCTTGGCTGCATGGATCTTGACTATGCATTAAGAACTGAACAACCCCAACCTCTCAATGCGGATAGCACTCCTGATGCAAAGAAGGAGTATGAGAAGTGGGAGCGTTCAAATCGCATGAGTCTTATGATCATTAAGCGTGGCGTTCCGGAAGCCTTCAGGGGCATAGAATCCGAAGGGATTACTAAGGCTAAAGATTTCCTAGCTGAAATTGAGAAATATTTTGCGAAAAACGATAAGATAGAAACAAGCACGCTTTTAGCTCACTTGATTTCAATGAAGTATAAGGGCAAAGGAAATATCAGGGAGTACATTATGGAAATGTCTCATATTGCTTCAAAACTTAAGGCACTTAAACTCGATCTTTGTGATGAGTTATTGGTGCATCTGGTTCTATTGTCTCTTCCTGCACAATTCAATCAGTTTAAGGTCAGTTATAACTGCCAAAATGAGAAATAGACTCTAAATGAGCTCATTTCATACTGTGTGCAAGAAGAAGACCGGTTGAAGCAAGATAAGACAGAAAGTACTCATTTGGCCTATGCCTCTAAGGATAAGGGCAAGAAAAGAAAGAATGATAATGAAGCTGCTAATGATCCAGTTCAGAAGAAACAACATAAGGATAATCAGGGTTGTTTCTTCTGTAACAAGCCTGGACATGTAAAGAAGGACTGTACAAAATATCACGCCTGGCATGATAATAAGGGTACGTTCCTTACTTTGGTCTGTTCTGAGGTTAATTTAGCTTCAGTACCGCTTCTTATAATGAAACTTTGCATGCGGAATCGCGTGGTACTAAGCGTAAATTAAATAAGGAAAATTCAGCGTCATTATGGCATAAGCGCTTGGGTCATATCTCAAAAGGTAGAGTTGAGCGTCTTGTGTCTGATGGCATTTTGGATTCACTTGATTTTTCGGACTTCAACGTATGTGTTGAATGTATCAAGGGAAAACAGACCAAAGTTAAGAGATTAGGTGCCAACAGATCTTCGGATGTCTTAGAATTGATACATACGGATATTTGTGGGCCATTCCCTACGGAATCCTGGAATGGTCAACAATATTTTATATCATTCATAGACGATTACTCACGTTTTGGGTACCTATATCTCATTCATGAAAAATCTGAGTCTCTGGACATGTTCAAAGCCTATAAAGATGAAGTTGAGATTCAACTCAACCGAAGAATTAAAACTGTTAGATCTGATCGTGATGGTGAGTACTACGGCAGATATGATGGTTCAGGTCAACAACGTCCAGGACCATTTGCTAGATACCTAGAGGAATGCGGTATCGTCCCACAGTACACCATACCGGGCTCACCTAGAATGAATGGTGTAGCTAAAAGACGAAACAGGACTCTTAAGGATATGGTAAGAAGTATGATTGCTCATTCTTCTTTACCAGAGTCACTCTGGGAAGAAGCACTTAAGACAGCAGCTTACATTCTGAATAGAGTACCAAGTAAAGCAGTTGCTAAAACACCTTATGAACTTTGGACTGGTCGAAAGCCCAGTTTAAAGCATTTACATATTTGCGAATGTCCAGCTGAGGTAAGGCCTTATAGGCCAAATGAAAAGAAATTGGACTCCAAAACAGTTAGCAGCTACTTTATTGGGTACTCTGAACGCTCTAGGGGCTATAAGTTTTATGATCCCACACTAAGGAATATTTTTGAGACAGAAACAACAACATTCTTTGAGGGTGTTGAGTTTGGAGGGAGAAATAAGGTTAGAGACATTGCTTTTGAGGAGGAATTGGCACCAGCTCTAATCCATACAGTCACTTTTGACAATATTCAGGTTCCTATACCCGTTGTTGCTCAAGAAGTAAATCTGGAACCTCAAGATGACAATGTTGAACAACTCCCTGTTCCAGAAGAACAAACTCAACAAGCTCAAGAACCAGTGCCATTAAGGTGATCCACGAGAGAAAGGAGAAATGCTATTCCGGATGATTATATTGTATTTCTCCAAGAACATGAGGAAAGTAGTGGAATGTTGGAAGATGATCCAATCAACTTCCTTCAGGCCATAAAAAGTTCTAACTCTCAACAGTGGATTGATGTCATGAATAAAGAGTATAAGTCTATGCAAGACAATAAGCTTTGGGAACTTGTCCCATTACCAGAAGGTGCAAAACCAATTGATTATAAATGGATTTTTAAAACCAAGCGGGATGCAAACGGTAATGTGGAGAGGTATAAGGCACGTCTTGTGGCTAAAGGCTATACTCAAAAGGAATGCATTGATTATACAGAGAGGTTTTATCGAAAGACTCATTCAAAACAATCATGACACTTGTTGCTCATTATGATCTTGAGTTACATCAGATGGATGTTAAGACTGCATTTCTCAATGGCGACATTGATGAGATGATTTATATGGTGCAACCAGAAAACTTTGTGTCGGGAGACCCAAAGAATATGGTTTGCAAATTAAGGAAATCCATCTAGGACTCAAGCAAGCTCCTCGTCAATGGTATCACAAGTTTCAACAAATAATTATCTCGTTCGGTTTTGAGATGAACATTGTTGATGACTGTGTATATCACAAGTTCAGTGGGAGTAAGTATATCTTTCTGGTTTTGTATGTCGATAATATATTGCTTGCCACTAATGATATAGGCATGTTGCACGAAACCAAGAGATTTCTATCAAAGAATTTTGAGATGAAAGATCTTGGGGACGCCTCTTTTATATTAGGGATCCAGATACATCGAGATCGCTCTCGGGGTATTCTTGAATTATCACAAAAGATCTATATCGATAAGCTACTTAAAAGGTTTGGCATGCAAGACTGCAGACCAGGAGATACCCCTGTTGCTAAAGGAGACAAGTTTAGTCTCAATCAGTGCCCTAAAGGTAACCTTAAAATTCAGGAAATGCAGAAGATTCCTTATGCTTCGGCTGTAGGAAGTCTAATCTATGCTCAGGTATGTACGCGTTCGGATATTGCGTACATTGTTGGGATGTTAGGCAGATACTTAAGCACCATGGTATGGATCATTTGATAGCAGTCAAAAGGGTTATGAGGTATCTTCAGAAAACAAAAGGTTACATGCTCACATACAGAAAATCAGAAAAGCTGGAGGTCATTGAGTATTCGGATTCTGATTTTGCTGGATGCCAAGATAGCAGAAAGTCTACATCAGGCTACATTTATATGTTAGCAGGAGGAGCTATATCATGGAAAAGTATCAAACAGACACTAGTAGCTTCCTCCACTATGGCAGCAGAATTTGTAGCTTGCTATGAGGCATCCAATCAGGGAATATGGCTGCAAAATTTTGTCACGGGACTGCGCATTTTGGAAAATATTGAAAGACCACTAAAGTTATATTGTGATAATAAATCTGCAGTAATGTATTCCAATAACAACAGGAGCTCAACTAAGTCAAAACATATTAACATTAAGTTCCTGGTTGTGAAAGAAAGGGTACAGAGTGGACAGATATTCATAGAGCACATTGGGACAAACTCCATGATAGCTGATCCTCTTACTAAGGGATTGCCACCCAAGGTCTTTCATGAGCATACTGCTCATATGGGTGTGGCATTATTTGAGGATATTATGTTTTAGTGGGAGTTTGTAATTATGGTGCTTTATGTTTGGTTGTATTGTCTGATCAGAATAAAGTATTCAGTTAAGACACTCTGTTACATTATGTTTGGTTTTGACCTCACTAAAGGAGGACCAGTTAAAAATAGACATGTATTGATCACATTGCATGTAAATTTCATGCTGCACATCCATGTTTGATCTATGTCATTTGATTATATTGGTATATGTGACCATTGATGGGTTTAGTTACGATAAATGTGACGAATGCCGCTTTGATCCTATATTGATATAGTCAATGGACGAGATTGTTCGGATATACTTTTCAGTGATAGCAATTTTGAGCTCATAAGGTTATACACAATTTAAGGAACCATATGATGCCCAAGTGGGAGATTGTTGGATTTAATCTAATAAATCTAATTATGGGCACATATGATTAATCAATGTGTATTGCTATCTTTTAGGATAACCCACTAAAGTG
>BQKN01052693.1:0-11298 GCA_022839385.1 Asparagus kiusianus | reverse complement strand
CAGCCCCTTTTTAGCAATTATTATATGCCAGCTAAGTTAAAATCCCCAAAATAACCTTATCCCCTCTTTAATCCCTCAAACCCAGCTCTCTCTCTCTCTCTCTCTCTCTCTCTCTCTCCCCCCACTCTCTCTCTCTAAAACCAAGGGCTTTCTCAAGCTCGTCGCCCTCGCCCTCCTCGCCATCACCGTCGCCGCCTCCGCCCAGACCCCTAAGCCTCGCCCTCGAGTTTGCCGCAACGGGCCTGTTATGTTTGCTGGATATGAGAGGAAAATCATGGAGTTTAATTAAGTATTCAGTTCATTTGTTTCTCATGTGTGACTTAGCCTTGTGTCAGAAAAGCAAGGGCTCACAGAAGTCTCGTGATTTACATAAATCAAAATTGTATTTTTATGTTGAGGCTCGTGGACGTAATGGTGGGTTTTGAAGTCAAAGAAGAAAGTGAATGACATGGCTAGTTTTGACTTCAATTCTAACGAGACTTTTAATGTCTTCTTTTTTTTTTTTTTTACTTGTGACTCTCCTCTATTGATGAACCAACAACACCCTCAATTTCTTTTCTTTTCTTTCTAATCGGGAAAAATAATCGTGTCTTGATCTTATATCCGAAATCTTAGTTCTTGAGCTCTTGGGCTTTCAAGTCAGTTCTAACTTGCCTCATGTTAGTTCTAGCCCGCCACATGTTAGTTCTAACTAGTTGGGGTAAGTTAAAACTAACAATATTCGAAGCGATATAATGAGAGGTAGAAAATAAGCCCAAGTAAAAGGAAGATACCGTGTGATAGACAATATAAAGAGCTACACATCGGCGAAGCGATGGTGAAAACGGAGACCGGAGGCGGCCGTAAAATGCGAGCGAAGTCGGCACGACGCTGCTGTTTTCTGCTCGCTGCTGTCGTCAAGCAATGTTTCGGATGTTACCGAGAGAGATAGAGAATGAGTTAAAGCATGATACAAATTGAAGGTGATAGGAAACATGTAGGGTTAGTCACCAAAAAAGAAATCGGCGGAAACAGAGATTGGAGGTGATTGGAAAGTGCGTGCGAAGTCGGCACAAAACTACAGTTTTCTCCAGTGTAATCTCTCGCCGTTCGGGTTTGTTCTTCGCTGTTCGGAGCTTTTTTTCACTGTCCGGGCTTGCCGGAGGTGGGAGGAGGTTACGAGGTCGTCGGGGTGTCTCGGTTGGCTCCGCCGAAGGTGGGAGGAGCTTTTCTCAAGTTAGTTTTAGGCTCTTGGGCTTTCAAGTTAGTTCTAATTTGCCTCATGTTAGTTCTAACACGTCTCATGCTAGTTCTAGCCCGCTCCATGTTAGTTCTAGCTAGTTTTAGCTCTAATTCATCTTAGTTCTAAGCTCTTAGGCTCTCAAGTTAGTTCTAACTTGCCTCATGTGTAGGCGTATAAAACTGCCTATAGGTCCCTTAACACAGCTCGACGACGCCGATTCGACAAACCGACCATCGGGCGATGTATCCAAACACGACCGTTAGCCCGCAACACCGAAGCCGGATGATACGCGAAGAAGCGGATTAACGAGGCTACGGAGCTGACGAACCGCACTCAAACAATGGAATAAATCCACTCGCGTGCGGAATCAAGCCAACGAGTTGAGGAATCAACGAGTCATCCAACCAAGAGCGGACTCGAACGAATCACGATCGAATCAAGATCAGTTTTAGATTCGAACTCAGAGGTGGATTTACTGCCAAATCAGGAACCGGATTTACTGCCAAATCAGGTCAACGAATCGAGTCCGAACCAATCAACCACACAACTGAATCACGGACAAATACAACAACGAAAAACGACGGAACGAACGACGCCTTAAGGGGGCTCGGCCGAAACCGAGCCACCACAAGGTGGCTCGGCCCAAGCCGAACCACCTTGAGGTGGCTCGGCCAGAGCCTAGCCACCTCTGGCCGAGCTACCTTGAGGTGGCTAGGCAGCCTAGCCACCTCAAGGTGGCTAGGCGTGTCGGCCACCTGTGCGCGGGCAAAGTGAAGAGAGGCTATAAATAGGAGAGGTGGTTCATTTGTTCAAGGGTTGGAAATTTTGGAGAGGCGAAGCCCTGCAAGATTCAAGACTCAGATCTAAAAAAGATCCAAACTTTGGGACTTCGAGGACTTGCTCATCCAGATCTGGTGCTCGGCGATCGTCAACGTCAAAAAAGGCAGGTGTTCGAGAGGACCGGATCTCAGATCTACGCAGGCGTACTCCGGATCAAAGCTTGGTCTTTGATCCCGAGATTTGGGCGACTATTTCCTTGGTGAAATAATCCCCCCTGGCTATTATTTCCTTCGTGAAATAATACCCGTCGTACTGCGTAGATCCGACCAGATCTAGATCGCGCGGTGGTCAACGGATAAACCCCAGTGCAGGCAAACAACCCACGCAAGCGAGCGACCGAAAAACAGGAGCTCGTGATTTGTTCGACACAAAAGGAGAAAGTTGTAATCTTTTTTTTATTTTTTGTTTGATTTTCATTGTAACCGGATCTTATAAAAAGACCGGATCTTTGTAACTCAAAAAGCTGTTAACTAAGATGGCAATGGAATCAACAATGAAGAAAGACTCGATTTTCACTGCGAACAATCTGGCGACCACAGTGGGAGCCGCCGATCTCGCTTCCGAGATCGGAGCGTCGCAGCCGCGGATCTCAATCCCGGTCGTGGAGGAGGTCGAATACAAGTTCGATCAGCAGAAGTTCGAGGAGTACTTGTCGTCCTCGTCCGGATCAACCTCCCCCCGCAAGTCCAAGAAGTTCTCCTCCAAGAGAAAAGTTCGTTGGTACGAAGAAGTTGAAGCTACCAACGACGACCTCACCCCGATTGACGCCAAAGTTGCGTCGGGTGAGATCCCTCCAATTCCCAACCAGGCCGGATCTGCTCTGGCCAACCCTGCCGCCGCAGAGGGCGTGGTGACTCACTCGAAGAGAGCCCGCCAAAGGCAACGTCAACGCCTTGCGAAACAATTCGCAAAGGCAATGGAGTCAGTTGACGGGATCCATTACAATGCGGATCTGAAGAACGCAAGAGGCAAACAGCCTCAGCGACTGATGAATGGCAGCTCCTCCAAGCCGCTAACCAACGAATGGGTCCATGTTAAATGGAACCGTTCAACGCTGGAAGAGCGTATTCGCAAGCGCCACGCTCTATCAGCGCAGGCACGGGCTCAAGCCGAAGAAGCCCGTAGAAAGCTGCAGAAAGAGGTGGCTAAGAAGCCGCCATCAACCCGCAAAGTTTGGAGACCGAAGTCTGAAGCGGCCGTTCAGACCAAAGAGCAACAACTGCAGCCGTCAAAAGTGCAACTTCCGACGAAGCAATCCAAACCACCGATGATTTCCACAATTGCTCCGGGAGATCCCGTAGGATCATGCCAGAAAAGGAAGTCGGTTTTGGAGCGCCTCGGTCCACTTCCCAATGAACGAGGCAAAACTCCAGTCCAGGAACGTTTGGGGCCAATGAAGAAGCCCCGAACGAATCAACATGCTGGGGGTCGCCGCAACCCTCAACATGATAAAGAAATCATGGCACCCAAGCGCACTACTTTGCGCATTGAAGTTCAGGAGCCCGTTGAGAATTCACGCCCACAAAGGCGCGTTTCGAGACGCGTGACTCTCGAAAGCCCGAAGAAGGCAGTTCGCTCTCAGAAAGAAACGTTATCGTCTGATGATGATTACGTTATACCTGAGAAATCGTGCCAACACACGATAGGTTACTCCGACTTTCAAACGGACGAGTTGTACTATCGTGCTGGGGGTACGAGCAAATCAAGGAAGAGAAGTCCTCGAAGGCTAGAAACTCAGTGCCCTTGTTCAAAGCTCATTCGGGCGGTACTGTCTGAGTGTAACTGCATCAAGGTAGTCCCCGAGAGAGTTTCAGTGTTCGAAAGGCTTAGTACCAAAACGCCAAAACCAAGGCATAGGCATTTCCGGCAAAGAAGAACGGTGGTCGGTGATGGAGAATTTCCGAGGGTCACCGCCAATATGACCAGCAAGGGAACATCGGCTCAGGACAATCCCGAGGCGATTCCAGAGGTGCCCCGACGTGTAACTCGTCTGCAGTCCGGAGCTATTATTCGTGCAACGTATGGTAGGGTTCAGACAAGGTTACCTTCGGGAGATAAAGAATCATATGCCGGCTCGGCAATTGCATCTGACAACACTGTGTCTAGTGAAGGACAACCCCACGAGTCGTTCATGATAAGCGCGGAACAAGTGGCCAAGATGCTCGAAGTGGCCATGGCCAAACAACAGGAAAGCTTCAGGTTCGAAATGCAAATGGCCATGCAGAGCATGAGAGAAATGCATGAGCAACAAATCCAGGCACTGACGAACCAGCAAGGCGAACCAAGCCGCCATAATCAGGTTGTTCAGGAAGTTGAGAATGCGGATGCGGAGGAAACTCGCAATGCCAATGATCCTGCCGTTAATGCAGGGGGTGGCAATGAGGATGCTAGTCACAACACCACGGTTCCACCTCAGAATCATGCTGACGAAAACTCGGGTGAAAGTCTTGTAGGCATCAAAAATTGCCGATAGGTCCCCGCACACAGCTCAGTGTTAACGAGCGATGATTGAACATCACTACCCGGTTCACAAGAGTTCAAATGACGTCGGCGAGCGCCTGAAGTGAACCGACGAACTACGTGAGCCAACAAATCTCAGAACAACGGGGACACGGACTGACCGGAAACCCCGTGATCACTGCAAACGAACCAACGCCCTTCAACTCCCGTTGGTCCCACTGATAATCCAACCGATGGGATCTACAAGGCTCTTCGTCAGAATTCCAACGCATCCGAAAGCACTCAAATCCGAGTTCGGACGAGAAATCAACGGCGGGACAACGGCGGACAGTCTCGGACTGAACTGGGGGTGTCTTGGCAAAGCCAAGACACCCCAGGGGTGTCTCGGCTATGGCCAGCCGAGACACCCCCTTAGGGGTGTCCACATGGCCTTGGTCCCCCCTCCTTTGTTGGCAGCCCACATGGTCCCCCCTCCTCTTGTTGGGTGTCCACATGGTCCCTCTTCCACATGGTCCCCCCCCAAGGGTGTCTTGGCATTCTTTTACGGCGAAACACCTTTTTGGGGGTGTCTTGGCATTCTTTTACGGCGAAACACCTTTATGGAGGGTGTCTTGATGGTTTCTCACGGTGAAACACCTTTTGGGGGTGTCTTGGCCTCCTTTTACGATGAAACACCTTTTTGGGGGTGTCTTGGCCTCCTTTTACGGCGAAACGCCTTTTACGACGAAACGCCTTTTACAGCGAAACACCTTTTTGGGGGGCAGACCCTAGGGCCTCCTTGGTGGCCTATAAATAGACCCCTTGGGTCTCCATTCTCTTGGCCTTGGTTTTGGGAGAGAAATTTCAGATCTTGAGCTTTAGCCTTTGAGATCTGAAATTTCAGAGAGGAGCGGCGAAGCCCTGCCGGAGTAAGGAGTCGGGGTTTTCAAAGAAAGCGGCGAAGCCCTGCCGGATCGAGGAGTGAGAGTTCTTCATCAATTTCTTCTTCATTCCCCCTTTCTTTTCCTTGGTGTTGCCCTTCGCAGGTGACACTAAGAAGAGCTAGTGTCTCGTTTTAGCCGAGATATAAGCTTTAAACTTCTGAGATCTCATGCGGATCGACGAAGTTCTGTTTCTATATCCCTTTGTGGATAGACGAAACTCTGCCGGATTTTCCCGGAACGGATCTGAAGAGTCGGCGGTCCACGGGATATCAACATCCCCGTCACAGGCCAACAACCCACGCAAGCGAGACCGAACCAAACCGGGATCTCGTGTTTATTTTCGTTAAAGTTGTAATATCTTTGTTTTCATTTAAATTCTGTTGTAATGATTGAAGTTGTAACAGATCTCACAAAGAGCAATAAAAACAGTAACTTTTCCCGAAAACAAGCTAGCGACCACAGTGGGAGCCAACGATCTCGCTGCCGAGATCATCGTGACGCAACCGGCCTTCAAGATCCGGGTGAATGAAGAGATCGAATACGAGTTCGATCAGAAGAAGTTTGAAGAGTACCTCTCCTCCTCCTCCTCCAGATCCGCATCCCCGAACCGGTGCAAGAAGACATCCTCTTCCAAGAACATTCGTGGGACTTCCAGCTCCAAGATCCAAGAGCCCGTTGCCGTCGCTGCCTTTGCACCGTGCAACGTTCCCGCGTCATCAACCTCAAAGGCGACGGATGATGCAACTCCGGTTCTGTCCAAAAGGGCCCGCCAAAGACGGCGTCAACGCCTTGCTCTACAACAAGCCAAAGCCGCTGAATCGATGGACGGGATCCGCTACAATGAGGATTTAAAGTCCAGGTGCCGCCGAGAACAACAACGGCCAGCAACCAACTCCTCCTCCAAAACAGGAACCAACGAATGGGTTTGTGTTAAGAGGAATCGCTCCACCCTCGAGGAGCGAATCAAGAAGCGTCGAGCCTTGCTTGCGCATGCTCGGCTCCTTCTACACAAGGCGGAGGAGATGCAGAAAGAAGAGGCGGCCACAAAGCCGTCTACAAGCAGGTGGGTGTGGTTGCCAAAGCCAAAACCAGCGCCTCAAACACAAGGGGGTGGAGTTGCTGCCCAAGGTTTGTCAAAACCAGATCCGGTGCCTTTGACGGAGCCAAGTAACAAAGGGGATCATTCAAAACCCAGGGTTCCTTTGAAAAGTCGCCTCGGTCCCTTACCGGTGAATCGAGGTAGAGTACCCATCAAGGAAAGACTGGGACCATTGAAAGGCCCCCAAGTTGCAAATCAGACTGGGGGTCAAATCAATTCCCCCAGGAAAGATGATAAAGGGAAATCCCCTATCACCGACCGCATTGGTTTGCGAGTCGAAATACAAGAGCCCGTTCAGTTTTTACGCTCACAAAAGCGTAAAATTGAACGGGCCACTCTTGAGAAAACTAACCAAGTGTTGCATTCCCAAAGGGAAACACACTCATCTTATGATGAGAGTGTTATACCAGGGAATACACACCAACACTCTATAGGTTGCTCCAGTTTTAAAGCTGATGAGTTGTACTATAGAGCTGGGGATGTGGAAAAACCCCGGAAGAAATATGTGCAGGACATGGAGTCTCACTGCCCGTGCGCCAATATCATCAAAGCGGTGCTGTCGGGATGCTGCTGTGCCCAAACCCCAAGGAGAGTTTCGGTGTTCGAGAGAATTTCCACACCGAGGCGTTCCCACAAGAAGAAGTTCGTCCGCCAAGAAGACGAATATCTAAGGGTGTCGGCTAATATGACCGGTAGAGCAAGATCAACGCAACCCTTCAACCGGGACCAGCTTGCCGAGATATCCCGATGCATGACGCGGTTGCGGTCGGGAGCCATTGGCCGGAAGGACTACCGAAGGGTACTGAAGGGGCTTTCTCTAGAAGAAGAGGCGTCGGATACTGATTCAGACTCCTGCTCGGCCGTAGCGTCTGATGACACAGCATCGAGTGCGGGGCAACCTTATGCATCGCTTATGATCAGCGCCGAACAAGTAACTAAGATACTTGAAGAGGCCCTGGCTAAGCAGAAAAAGGCCTTCAAAATCGAGATGGAAACGGCGATGCTACGGATGAGGGAAGAGCACGACCAACAAATTCGCGCTCTATCTAATCAGCTCGGTGAATCCAGCCGTCGTAACCGTGCTAACCAAGCAGGTAGCGATTCGGATGTGGATGAACCTCTCAATACCGAGAACCCTCCGGTTAACCAAAACGCTGGGGGTGGTAATACAGGGGGTGGCCCCGTTATCCCACCTTCAATTTGTCCAAGCTCCAGCACGAGCGGGGATGAGAAAATGAAAGATCTCGAGAGCAAAATTAACGCATTAATGTCTACTCGAGAGGTAAAGAAGACCGGAATTCCTTGTCCTTACCCAAAAGAGTGGGACTCGATCCCGTATCCGGCAAAGTTCAACCTGATCAACTTCACGCCGTTCGACGGAAGGGGTTCGCCCACTCAACATCTGATCTACTTCAAGTCCCACTTGGGCGTGATCTCCGGCAATGAACCCTTGATGGTTCGGTCATTCGTCGGCACTCTTCGCGGAGCTGCCTTCGATTGGTATCGCCGTCTTAAATTTGGAAGCATCAATAGTTGGGAGGACTTGGAGAGCACGTTCCTTACTCATTTCTTTGATGACGACGACGAGATATCCATTAGGACACTCTTCGATGAGAAACAAAAGAACGGAGAGTCGGTGGATACCTTCATCAAACGCTTCCGCAACAAGGCGATGAACTGCAAGGATCCTATCACGGAGGAGTTCATCTTGCAGACTTGTCATAACAACTTATCCATTAACATCTTGGATGTAATGGGAATAGAGCCGTCCGACACTTGGAAGGATTTGAAGGCCCGAGGAGAGCAAGCTGAGCGATTCCTCAAAAGGAAGAAAGCTGAGAGGAGCCAACCGATGGCTAATTCTCCAAACTCGAACTTCGCCTCTCGTGATGGGGGTGAAGCACCTGCAGCGGTTGCTAATCAGACGTCGCAACAGCAAACCCGGAGGCAACAAAAGACTCCGGATCAGAGGCCTCAAAAAGAGTATTCCTTCAAGGACGAAGATGTTCCAGCCATCTTCAAATCCCTCCTGGACAATAACAAGATCAAGCTCCCACCAATTGTGAATCAGGAGGAAGCTGACGATATTGCGGATCCGAAATACTGCGCATACCACAGGAGGATCCATCACCCAACCAAGGCATGCTTTACACTCAAGGATAGCATCCAAACCTTGGTTGAAGCCGGCGTCATAACGCTAGGGTAAGCCAGTCAAGAACGGCACAACTCCAGTGGGTGCACGAGTATAAACTGTATCCCCAAACACCGACCGGTATAAGAGGCTAAACTGCTCCCTGATACTCCAATAGGTATATGAGTCTAAACTATTTCCTCCCTCCACGGGAAGTTCCTAGAAGAATGCCATGCGTGGTATTCTTAAGGATAACCCGATCGTGCATCTAATTCAATGATACACCCAGTTTTACAAAGAAAAGCTGGGAGTGGATAATTCATCATTTACCACAATCAAAATCCCCTCTCGATTCCTTCAATGAACGAGAGGTCCCCAAATCAAACAATCAAACCATCTTACAGTTACGATCGTTCTGCACTTCCCACTTGGTCAAACCTGTTAAAGTTAGGGCCAAAGCTAGAATCCCCTCTCGATTCCTTCAATGAACGAGAGGTCCACAAATTAAGTAACCAAACCTATAAAAGTTAGGGTTGCTTGAATCTCTTCCGATTCTCGGAGTGGAGATCCCACTCTTAGTTTCACCTTGCCGGATTCTGGGGGTGGAGATCTCACTCCTAGTTTCACCTTTCGGATTCTGGGGGTGGAGATCCCACCCCGAGTTTCCTTTCCAATTGAAGATAGAATATAAAATTCTTCCTCTTCAAATGCTGGGAGATAGAATATAAAATTCTTCCTCTCCCATTTTCCCCTGTCTTTGCTTTTAGAAAAGGCAGAGATGAAGTCAACGCTTAACACGCGTTGCCGGGTAGTCTTTCTCGTAAGAAAGACGAAGTCTATGTATTCAAAAGCATAGCACCATTTTCCCCTGTCTTTACTTTTAGAAAAGACAGAGAAGAAGTCAACGCTTAACACGCGTTGCCGGGTAGTCTTTCCCGTGAGAAAGACGAAGTCTATGTATTCAAAATCATAGCACTAAGTCTAAGAAAAGCAACCTTTTTTTAGCACAACGTTACATGCGGAACGGATTTAAACAATCCGCATGCTAGCCCGATTCAAACGGTAATCGGTAAAGGCAAGTCAAACCCGTTGAGGGCTGGGGGTTTGCCAAAAATCCCAAAGTCAGCGCCTAACACGCATTGCCGATTAGTCCTTAACCGTTAAAAAGGACACAAGCCCACATATTCCACATTGTGGCAGGTGGTTATTAATAACGCCATAATCCGTGCTTCACACGCACGGGGAATTTTATCCCGAATCCTAAGTAGGGATAAGTCATCGCCTAACACGCGTTGCCGGTTTAGTCTTTCACCGATTGAGAAAAGACACCAGAATTCCGAGTCTGGGGAATTTTATCCTGAAGCCTAAGGAAGGATGAGTCAGCGCCTAACACGCGTTGCCGGGTAGTCTATTCCCGTGAGAAAGACGAAGTCTACGTATTCAATATCGTAGCACTAAAAGAGTTAACTCTTTTAGCACGACGTCACATGCGGAACGGATTTAAACAATCTGCATGCTAGCCCGACTCAAACGGTAGTCGGTAAAGGCTCATCAAACCCGTTGATGGCTGAGAATTTGCCAAAAATTCTATAAATGCGAGTCATTGACGCACCAGCTCCATTAGTTGGTCTCGTGACTCGAGCATCCAACAACTTCAGAATTGGATCCACATATGCAGATGAATCAGCTTTTACAGATTGGTCCTGCAACCCCTCCACAAATTTCGGGTTATAAGTTTGTGGTCTAAATCTTGGGATTTCAACCCCAAATTCGTGGCCTCTTTGCAAATAAGCCCCTTTAAAAACTTTTAGGGACTGTTTTGCAAATAAACCCCTCAAACGATTCTTTAACCCTTTTGCATAAAACACCCCCACAATCCTTCATCAAATTGGCACAAATCAAAACCCCAAAATTTCAGTCCCATCTTCGCACAAGGCTGTTCACGGGAAAATTTGTAGCTTCTTTCATTGACATCATTGCACTCTTACAATAACAACTTTTTGAGTTACAGAAAGAGATCCGGTCTTTTTATAAGATCCGGTTACAATGAAAATCGAAATACGAAAAAGAAAGATTACAATTTTTCTCCTTGTTTGTCGAACGAATCGCGAGCTCCTGTTTTGCGGTCACTCGCTTTGTGTGGGTTCTTTGCCTGCGCCGGGGTTATTTGCCGTGGACCACCGCGTGATCTCGATCCGGGCAGATCTACGCAGTATAACGGGTATTATTCCACCAAGGGAGATAATAGCCGGGAGGGATTGTTTCACCAAGGAAACAACCGCTCAATCTCGGGATCTAAGAACCAAGCTTAGATCCGGAGTATAGCAACGTAGATCTCCCGATCCGGTCCTCTCGAACTCCTGCCTTATTTGGCGTTTGTCGATCGCTGAGCACCAGATCCGGATGAACAAGTCTTGAAGCCTCCAAAAGTTGAATCTTTTCTAAGTTTTGAATCTCCAATCCAGCAGGGCTTCGCCTCTCTCCAAAATTTCCAACCTCTGAAATGAACCAACACAAGGCCTATTTATAGGCACTCAGAACTGTGCGTTTGCACAGTTCTGAGCCTAGCCACCTGTGGGTGGCTCGACCTTGGCCGAGCCACCTCAGGGTGGCTCGGCCTTGG
>BQKN01052692.1:0-12651 GCA_022839385.1 Asparagus kiusianus | reverse complement strand
TTCGGCGGATAGATTCTTTTTCTTTTACATCCTCTGGTAAAATGCCAAATTGGACGTAATCAATAATGGGAAAGCGCCAATCTCGGGACTCGGACCCGATTTGGGTTGAGTTCACCTCTTTAGCGTTCTCGTTTTTATCATCCTCCTCTTCAATATCCATATCGTATATGGGTACGCAGAGTTGATGTGATCTTACTGTAACTAACAGTTCAGTTTCGGGCGGTTGCGCGAGTGATACTGCTAGTGCTGCCAGTGCATCTGCATAAGCGTTCTGAAGACGCGGGATGTATTCAATGTAAAATTCTTCAAAAGAATCTGCCACTCTGACGGCCTCTTGGTGGTATGGAATCAGATCTGGGTTTCTGACTTCATATTCCCCACGAACTTGGTTGACAATTAGTTGAGAATCCCCAAAGGCTTCGAGATATTCGACCCCCAGCTCTTTGGCGAAACTGAGTCCTATGAGGAGTGCGTTATACTCGGCTACGTTGTTAGAGCATGGACTCGTCAGCGAATAAGCTCGAGGTATCACGTGCTTCCCTGGGGAAACTAAGACAACTCCAACTCCAGAGGTGACCTTAGGACATCCCGGAGTCACTGCTTTATTGACTGCTCTCGAGGCACCATCAAAATATAACTGCCATACTTGTTAGTGTGATGTGGTATTAACCTCGTGGGTTTCATCTGGCAAGTCATCGTATACTTCCACTGTATCTGTTGTCGGGCTTGCCGCCAAGAGATCACAAATCGCCTGTCCTTTGACCGACTTCTGCTGTTTGAAGTGTAGATCATATTGGGACAAGAGAAGGGCCCACTTTGCCAACCGCCAATTCATCGAACCTGGTTGAGTCATGAACACCCGTACCAGATTAACATTAGCGATGACGTAAATCGTCTGGCCGACTAAGTAGTGTCGCATCTTCTGCACCGCAAACACCAATGCAAGACATTCTTTCTCGATCATCGGGTATCGAGACTCGGCGCCTATCAAGGTCCGACTTAGATAATAGACAGCCTGTTCGTGACCATTATCATCGTCTTGTGCTAATAAAGCACTTATCGAATGGTTCATCGCCTTGATATAAATCAAGAACGGTTTACCTGATTTTGGTGCAACAAGAACAGGTGGATTCATTAGATATGCCTTGATATCTTCGAATGCCTTCTGGCAATCATCGTCCCAAATAAACGATACGCCTTTCTTGTTTAGCTTCGAAAACGGTTGGCACTTCCCGGAAAGATTTGAAATGAATCTCCGGATATACGCTAAACGCCCTTGCAATCCTCTGAGTTCCCTTAGGTTCTTCGGGGGTTGCAATTCATTTATCGCTTTTACCTTGTCTGGGTCTATGTGTATACCCTTGGTGGTAACGACGAATCCAAGGAATTTTCCGCTGGACATTCCGAGGAAGGATTTTGTGGGATTCATCTTCAATTGATGACTCCGCATGAGATCAAACATTGTTCTCAAGTCTTTGATGTGGTCTTCCTTGCTGCGGCTTTTCACCACCAAATCATCAACGTAGCATTCAACTGTTTTCCTGAGGTGTTTCTGGAAAATCTTAGTCATCGCTCGCTGGTATGTGGCACCTGCATTCTTCAGACCGAATGGCATCACCGTGTAGCAGAAAATACCGAGGGGCGTTCTGAATGCCGTATGCTTTTCGTCATCCGGGTGCATCTTGATTTGATTATACCCCGAAAAGCCGTCCATGAAGGACATTCTTTCGAATCCGCACGTATTGTCGATAATGACGTCCGTGATTGGGAGAGGAAAATCATCTTTTGGACATGCCTCGTTCAGATTCCTGAAGTCGATGCAAATCCTAATTTTGCCATTCTTCTTCATGACTGGAACGATATTGGCTAACCAGTCTGGATGTTGTTCTTCCCGGATAAACCCTGAGTCGATCAACTTTTTAACTTCAGCCTCGATGGCTTCCATGATCTGCGGACGAAACCGTCTTTGCTGTTGCTTGACAGGTTTGGCATCCGGCTTGATGTCGAGGCGGTGCATTGCCACATTGGGATCAAGCCCTGGCATGTCTTCGTAGTTCCAGGCGAAGACATCGATATATTCTCTGATCAAGGCAATTAATTCCTCCTTTTCATCTGATGGAAGACTACCACTGATGAATATGGGCTTTGGATTGTCCTCATCACCCATATTGATTTGGACTACCTCGTCTTCGGTGGGTGGATCTCTCTGTTCGAACCTATCACCATATTGCATGTTCAGGTGATGAACCCATGGGTCCTCCCACGTTTGCATTTGATCGTCGTCCTCCATTGTAGATGGATCAGCCGTAGTCATGTTCGACATTAAGGCCTTGAACACTTCTCCCAAACTTGTGTCGGAATCTTCAGATGAAGAATCTGGTAAATACCCATCCTTAGCCTTGTTAGCAATTTGATCGATGATCTGCCAGCCACATTCGTCATCTGACGAAACGTAGCCTAAGCCCCTCTTGTGACGATAATAACCTTCCGGTTTACCCTTTGGGACATATGCCGCTTTGACTGGGACACGGGAACCTCGATCGAAGTATAGACCTTCTCCGAGTGTGAA
Source organism: Asparagus kiusianus (assembly GCA_022839385.1). NCBI lineage: Eukaryota > Viridiplantae > Streptophyta > Magnoliopsida > Asparagales > Asparagaceae > Asparagus > Asparagus kiusianus. Next base: position 10,082 of record BQKN01052692.1, on the reverse strand, counting down.
ATCATACCCTTGTCTTTCCATGAGCTTGCGCGCTTCTGAACTGTACTTAGATAGATGTAAACCAGATTTGTCATCATTTTCATCCTCTCTTAGGAAATGATCTGGCACCGGACGACTTTCTCCTTTACCGAAGATCACTTCTTTTTGTCCCCCTATTTTGGCGGGAATAATCTGAGTTGTTCCGAAAGAGTGTTGGAGACGCTTCTTCGTTACATACGACGATCGGAGCGGCATACACAATTCGGGATTATCGTACAATCCCTTTATCACATCATCAAAAGACAAGGAGTACTCTAAACCATTATTTATTTCAGGTTCGGCAAGTTGCCAGTTACAACCGCCATCTGACGACTGTTCGTCGTCGAGATTGATTACAAAGGGTACAATGTCATTAAAAACAAAACCACCATTGTAATCGAATCCGGCTTCGGAATCAGCTTCTTCTCCGCTGTCCGTGCCTTGGACCGATGGTTCCGTGTCGGATTCATTACCATAAAGGAGAGAATCTGTGAAATAATTCTCATACCCTTTGAATGGTTGCTTATCCGCGACCACCGTCCTAACTCTTCCATCAGTGTCGACGTATTTCAGACACTGATGTAGAGTGGAGGGGACTATAACGTTACTATGGATCCAAGGCCGACCCAATAGTAAGTTATAGGATGTCTCAGCATCAATCACGTAGCACGTGACCTCCGTCTTTAAATCGCCCATTTGGCATTTTATCCGGATTTTACCCAAAGGTCTTGACCCGCTGGTGTTGAATCCGTATATGACTGTGCCTGTTGACGCCAACTTGCTGATTGGGATTCCCAGGCTGTGCATTAGGCGAAGCGGCATAATACTCACAGCGGAACCCGGATCTACTTGGATCCGGTTGACTTCGCTGGAGCCAATGTACCCGACGAAGTACAGGGGCCGATCGTGGTTTGAATTCTTCGTCTGCATATCCTCTTTGGTGAAGGTGATGCAAGGAATGTTCTTAGCTGCCACATTGCACTGTTGGGCTAGCGTATCCAGTTCTTCAGGAACTGGTTTGACCCTTGTGAGGAATGCTTCTGAATCTGCCAGGGCTTCCTGCAAGGCTTCTCTAGTCTCCTTGGATAACCGCAACAGCTCGTACAATGTTATCCGCGCTGGAATGTTAGCTAGCTGAGCCATAACGTCGAAGGCGCGAGGGTTTTTTGAACTCTCCGGTTTGTCTTTTCCAATCGGACGACTGAAACGAGACTGCTTCGGATTCTGAACCTCTTCGGGCCTCTTTTCTTTCTGTTTATCAACCGGTTGTCGTCGAACATCTTCAGCCGGTTTGGGAATTGGGACCACCCCCATCTCTGTGATAGTCTTGGGTGGTCCCTGTTTTGTCACCCCTAGCTTAGCTGCTTGTTCACTATGTGACGGATAGTTAAAGTGGTACTGATTCCCACTTCGGGTCGTAAAGACCTCATGTTCCTCGTCGGAGAGTGGAAAAGTGGTGATCCTTTCATCCTCTTCACCCGGGATAGCAGAGACTCCATAACAAGACTTCCCTTTCCCTTTGGACTTCTTCTTGGATGACGATCCAGCCCATTGTTCATCTCCGATTAGGTCGGGGTGCACCCATAGAATTTCACCGTTTGGAGCTGTGTGTGGCACGAGTCCCTTTTGGCGCTGTCCGTGCGGATCGTCGTTCACCGTCTTCATCCCGACTTTGATGACGCGCTTAGGCTGGAACCAATCCATAGGCACCGATCCAAAACTGATGGACACTGCATTTGCTCCCACATTCTTGGCCGGTTTCGGAGTTATGACTCCTACATCGATCAAGGCCTGGATCTTGTCCTTGAGGTGGTAGCAGGACTTCGTAGGATGGTGAACCGCTCTATGATACGCGCAGTACCTCGGGTCTGTCACCTTGGTAGCCCCTTCATGATCCACAATCGCAGGCAGCTGGATTTTGTTGTTCTCCAACAGATATTTGAAGATGCCGGGAACTTCGTCATCTTTGAAGGAGTAGACTTTAGGAAATCTCAGCTCCGAAGACTTTTGCTTCTGAGACCGCTGCTGCCAATGTGGCTGTGATTGCTGCGGAGCTCGTTGCTGCTGTTGTTGCTGTTGTTGCTGTTGCTGAGGTTGCAATTGAAAGGTTTGATTAGCATCAACAGCATTAACCTGAGCTTTACCTTTTCCCTTCTGATTGAAGTTCTGCTTTGGAGGATTTGTAGCCGGTTGGCCTCTCTCCGCCTTCTTTCTCCTAAGGAACCGCTCAGCTTGCTCACCTCGGACCTTCAAGTCCTTCCATGTCTTGGACGGAGCTGTGCCCATTGCTTCCAAAACGTCCAGTGAGAGGTTGTTGTGGCAGGTTTGGAGGATGAACTCCTCGCTGATAGGGTCCCGACAATTCATCGCCTTATTCCGGAACCTTTTGACGAAGACCTCGACTAGTTCTCCGTCTTTCTGCTTTTCATCAAGCAACGACCCGATTGAGATTTCGGTGTCGTCGTCGAAGAAATTCGCGAGGAATTTCGACTCCATGTCATCCCAGCTGTTTATGCTTCCTGGCTTGAGGCGACGATACCAATCGAAGGCAGCTCCGCGAAGAGTGCCAACGAATGACCGTACCATCAGAGGCTCATTACCTGAGATGACTCCCAAGTGCGATTTGAAATAAATCAAATGCTGAGTTGGTGAACCCATCCCATTAAACGGCGTGAAGTTAATTAGACTAAACTTCGCCGGATATGGGATCGATTCCCACTCTCTCGGGTAGGGACAGGGAATGCCTGTCTTTTTGGTCTCTTGAGCAGAAATCAATGTGTTGATTTTGTTCTCGAGGTTCTTAATTTTTAGGCTTTCACCTGTGTCTTCACTGGTGTTATCATTACCACTCCCTGGATTGATGGGAGGGTTATTAGCGTTGCGAGCTTCGTTTGTGCCCTCCTCCTCCAGGTTGTTCTGGTTGGGCTGACTTGGTTCGCCTTGTTGGTGCCTCAATGCATGAAGTTGTTGGTCATGCATCTCTCTCATATTCTGCATGGCCATTTGCATCTCGAACCTAAAGGTTTCTTGTTGTTTGGCCATGGCATCTTCAAACATCTTGGCCACCTGCTCCGCGCTTATCATGAGCGACTCGCGGGGCTGTCCCTCACTGGACACTGTATTATCAGACGCCACTGCGGAGCCAGCATCTGATTCTTCATCTCCCGACGGTACTCTTGTTCGGACTCTACCATACGTTGCGCGAATGATAGCCCCAGATTGTAAACGAGTCCTGGGTCGGGATGTTTCTGGAATCGTCTCGGGGTTATCCTGAGCCGTTGTTCCTGTGCTGGTCATGTTGGCAGTGACCCTTGAATGTTCACCGTCCTTGACCATCGTTCTTTTTCTTCGGAAACGCCTGGGCCTTGGCTTTGGCGCTTCATTGCTGAGTCTCTCAAACACGGAAACTCTTTCGGGGACTGTCTTTACACAGTTGCATTCAGACAGTACTGCCCGAATAAGATTTGAACAAGGACATAGATTCCCGAATCTTCGAGGGCTCCTCTTTCTAGATTTGTTCGTACCCCCGGCACGATAGTACAGCTCATCTGTTTGGAGGTCAGAGCAAGCTATCGTGTGTTGGCACGATCTCTCAGGTATAACGTTGTCGTCATCAGATGACAACGTTTCCTTCTGAGGAATAATTGTCTTTTTCGGGCTCTCGAGAGTTATACGCCTCGAAACGCGTCTTTGTGGACGTGAATCTTCAGCGGAATCTTGCACTTCTATGCGCAAAGTTGTGCGCTTGGGTACCGTGGTTTGCTCCAAGTGTTGAGGGTTGCGGCGACCCCCAGCATGCTGTATTGGTTGGGACTTCTTCACTGGTCCCAAGCGTTCCTGAATTGGAGCTTTACCTCGTTCCTTCGGAAGTGGGCCGAGGCGCTCCAAAACTGATCTTCTCTTCTGGGATGGTCCTGCGGGATCCCCCAAGGTAGTTGCGGCAATCACCGGCCGTTTGGGTTGACTTGCCGGCGTCCGAACTTTTGGAGGCTGCGGGTTTTGCTCCTTAGCCTGAACCGCTTCAGACTTTGGCCTCCAAATCTTGCGAGTAGGTGGCGTTTTTTTGACCACCTCCTTCTGTAGTTTGCGACGGGCTTCCTCAGCTTTGGCCCGTGCTTGCGCAGATAACGCGCGGCGCTTGCGGATGCGCTCCTCCAGCGTTGAGCGATTCCGTTTGACACGGACCCACTCCATTGTAGATGGTTTGGAGGAACCACCCTGCATTTGCTGTTGAGGCTGCTTGCCTCGTTTGTTCTTCAGGTCCGCGTGATAGCGGACCCCGTCGACGGACTCCATGGCCTTGGCGAATTGCTTCGCGAGGCGTTGACGTTGCCTCTGGCGGGCTCTCTTGGAGAGAGTCACCACGCCTTCAATGGCGGATTTGACCTTCTTTGAGGTCGGTAGGACTTCACCTAACGCAGCTTCGGCGTCGGTTGGGGTGAGGTCGTCGTTGGTGGCTTCAGCTTCATCACACCAACGGACTTTTCTCCTGGAGGAGAACTTCTGGAACTTCTTGGACTTGGGGGAGGCGGCAGATCCGGACGAGGACACGTACTCCTCGTATTTCTGCTGGTCGAATTCGTACTCGACCTCCTCCACCACCGGGATCGAGATCCGCGGCTGCGACACTCCAGCTTCGGCAGCGAAGCTGGTGGCTCCCACTGTGGTCGCCAGAATGTTCGTGCGGGAAATTGCGTTATTCTTCATTAATGATTCTGTTACAACTTTGACAACAACTTTATGCGTTTACAAAGAGATCCGGTCTTTTTATAAGATCCGGTTTACAACAAAATCAAAATAAAGAAATAAAAATTACAACTTTCCTTGAACAAATCACGAGTTTCCTGTTTTACGGTCCCTCGCTTTGTGGGGTTCTTCGCCTGTGCCGGGGTTGAGTACCGTGGACCACCGCGCAATCTCGATCTGAATAGATCTACGTGGTATAACGGGTACTATCCCACCAAGGAGATAGTAGCCGAGAGGGATCGTTTCACCAAGGAAACGCTCGCTCTAATCTCGGGATCTAAGAGCCAAGCTTAGATCCGGAGTAGTGTCACGTAGATCTGATCGTCCAAGTCTTCAAGCCTTCACAATCCGAGTTGAGGTCGCAATCCGGCAGAGTTTCGGCTCTTCAGAAGTTTTCAAAAAAGTCCTCCCAAATGAACGAGTGCCAGGCCTATTTATAGGCACTCGAGCCTCCCTGAGGTGGCTCGGCCTTGGCCGAGCCACCCTGGGGTGGCTCGGCCTTGGCCGAGCCACCTTAGGGTGGTTCGGTTCGGGCCGAGTTCCCCCAGGTGCGCTGGTTTCGTCGTTTTCCGGTGTTTCCGGTTCTCCGTCGTTCGGATTTGATTCGGTTTCTGGAATTGACTTGATTCCAAATATGGCAGTTAATCCGTTTCTGAGTTCGAGTCTGGGATTGGTCCCGATTCGATCGTTATATCACCGAGTTCGTTCTTGTTTAGATGACTCGGTGATTCCCCGAAACGTTGGTTCGATTCCACGTGCGTACGTGTTCCATTGTTCGTGTGCCTTGTCGCCTCGACCCTCCGTTGATTCGTTCAGGTCTTGATTCGATTCCCCGAATCTTCATTTGGCAGTAGCTCCGCTTCGGTGTTTGAGTTCAAGTCCGTTTTATTTGTTGGACGACTCGCTAACTTTCCGAACCGTTGGTTTGGTCCCGCACGCGAACGTATTCCGTTGCTTGCGTGCCTCGTCGTCTTGTCGCTCGAATGTCCGTTGTTTTGTCGAATCATCATGCTGAGCTAAGCTAAGGGACCTATAGGCAATTTTATACGCCTACAGATACCCCCTCCAAAGTGTTTCAGTCTCGTTCTTTTATAGAAGAGCCTGAAATACTTTGGATGTGATCGTCCCAACCTTGAGTTGGTATAACGGGACCTCGGAATGGCTTCTGTTCTGGCTTCCTTCAATTCCCCCAGGTCATTCAGTGCTTTGTAGAACGCCTGTGAGGATTCCGGTGCTGCATTTATTGTCTGACCGTCGTCGGAGTTTGAACTTGAAGTCGATTCTTAGTTTTCCGATCATTAGCTTTTGTTGGTTGGTTCAACGTGCAACCTTCGTTCGATTGTCGGCGTCGAGTCTTCTTTTGAGACGCGTTGTCCAGCGTCGTGTTATTGAGTTATCCTTAAGAATATTTTTTGAAAAAAATATTCTCCAGGAACTTCTCAATAAAAATAGGGAATAGTTTATACTCGTATACCTTATTGGAGTATCTCCGTGCTCAAAATAAACTGAACCGGCTTGAAAATGAGCCAAAAAAGGCAGTAATTTGGCTCAAAAGATTTCTTCCGTTCTTTCCGAATGTGTGGGAGAGGCAGTAATAAACCAAGGATGAGACTCTCAATTGATTCTGAGTCGTTTCGATGCTCGATTCAACCCTGTTTGGACTGATCTGGACTGGTCCGGTTCGGTTCAACTTGGTCCGGTCCGGTTCAACTTGGTTCACTTTATAAATAGGGGTCCATTTTTTTCTTTTTCTCTTTTCTTTTCCTCCTCTCTAGGGCCGGCCCCCCCTTTGATCTCTTTCTTGACTTTTCTCTTCCCTCGAGCATCCGTTCTCCCTCAAACCTGGATAGTTGTCCTAGATCTAGGGTTCCTTTGGATCTTGAACTGAAAAATCCCTCGAAAAACCATTTTTTTTAGAATTCCTTTCAGGCCCCTCGAGCGCGTGCTGAGAGTTTCCAAAAAGGTCTCACTTTTGTTGGATTTCTAGCCTTTCTTCAGGTAAATCCTCCACAAATTTGATCTTTTTCATGCTCAACTTAATTTATGCATTTGTAGGATCATATGTGAGGGTCGAGGGTGTGATTTGACGCCTCGATTTAATCTTTTAGGGGTGTAGATCTGATAAAAAAGTGCTCTTTTTCTAGATCTGACCTCTTTTAATTTATTTTGCAGCTCGTCATGCCGCGTTCTTCGAGAGATCGTTCCCCTGCTATGTCAGCTGATGGTGCGCCGCCTTCCTACGCCGGTGAGCCATTTTTGGCGATATTTGGAAATTTACAATTTAGTCCTTTTTTCTCAAAAATTTGTAAATTTGTCCTTTTTACCCCACGTTGTTCTCCTTGGCGAGGCAATCGGGAAGAGCCTTGATTCTCCTTGGTGAGGATCGACGCTTTGGTGTTTTTGGGAATTTTTGCAAATTAACCCATTTTTTTCTGAGAATTTGCGAATTGGTCCCTGTTTACCCCACGTTGTTCTCCTTGGCGAGGCAATCGGGAAGAGCCTTGATTCTCCTTGGTGAGGATCGACGCTTTGGTATTTTTGGGAATTTTTTGCAAATTAACCCATTTTTTCTGAGAATTTGCGAATTGGTCCCTGTTTACCCCACGTTGTTCTCCTTGGCGAGGCAATCGGGAAGAGCCTTGATTCTCCTTGGTGAGGATCGACGCTTTAAAGATATGTTTTGCTTGGCCAAAACCATATCTCAAAATAAAGGGGGCGAATTGACGCTGCATTGCGCTTCATAAGGCAGGGACCGTCGATGCACCCTATCTTATGATTGCACAATGTGGCCAAATCGTCTCACCCTTTATAAGGCAATGACTCTATCTTAGCTATTTGTAAGATGAGTTCAATTTCCTTTTATAACCGAGACTAACCCGTGTTTAATTGTTTATTCTGCAGTGGGGTATCCTTCTGGATCGTTCTCAGCTCACGCAGTCTATGGGCGTCGAGGCGATCATTATTCGACCTCTGACAATCCTTCCCCTATTCCGGCTATTCCTCAGTTTGCTTCGGGCACGTCGTCTGAGGTTGCACAGGTGGTGAGGGAGGGTGGTCATCGAGCTATTCGCCAGCTGATTACAGATGCTCCTTTTGTGAAGGATGCTAGCTCTACCCAGCCTCTCCGGAAGAGTGATTTCCTATTTGGCGACTCTGTCGATGACCCGGAAGCCGTATTCATCAATGCTGAGCAGTGGCTTCACAAGACCGGCGGTGGCTTCATATACTTGCCGGAAATTCCTCGACAGCGCTCGTTGACTGAGCTCAGGTGTCAGGCCGTGACGCGCGAGATGTCGTGGCGTTTGACAGTGGATCATGAGAGCGTACATTGCGGCTATATTACCCACCAGGCAGCTCCTGGTTCAAGCAGGAGTCACATCACCGGATTGCATCCCGGAGTGTTGGGATTGGATGCACCACCGCGTAACGAATTTCTCGCCACTGCTTCGACTTTGAGGAATCGCCTCGCTGCGCTAGGACGGGAGATGCCTGCGACTCGTCACAGGATTTATGGTTGGGTCCACTCTTCGGACAAGTCTTGGTGGAGTCGTATGACGACATACGTCTTGAGCCGCTGGGGCGAGGAGTTACATGCTTGCGGTCTGTATACCGCCGTTCGTGCCACCATGTATGGCCTGCCCGTCAGTTTGAGACATTTCTGTGCTTTGTTCGAGTTGTATAATCCAGACTCGAACACTTTTCTGACCCGTCAGGGGGAGTTGGGCTTGACTCTTCATGAGATGCATAGGATTTCTGGCTTGACCATGGGGCAGATGTTATACCAGGAGTATTTCCCTTCCAGTCATGAGTTGAGTCAGCTGAAGGATCGCATGCCCGACCGTTACGAGACTCTATGGGATCTTACTTGCCATTACCATATCGCTTTGGCACAGTCCGAGCCTTTAGCCAAGAGGACGAAGGCCTCTGTGAGTCTGAAGCAGTTTGCGAACTATTTGTTCAAGAACTTGGAGAGCAGCTCTGGCGAGGATATTTGTGAGTTGGCCCCACTCACTCCTTCAGAGGTGAACCATCTACTGAAGAAGATTGATGCTCGTTCCTATACCACCAGCAGTTCTGAGGGTGGCTTTCCTGCGAAGACCAAGTTCAGGTCCTTTTTATGGCATGCGACCACACCGATTCAGCCGATGACTCTTCTCGCAGGCTTTCTTGCTATCTGGTTGAAGAAATGCGTGGTTCCATACCAGTCTGGGGACACCTTGCCCTTGGAGGTACTTTTCCCAGCAGTTCAGCTCGCATATAAGAAGGAACTCTCACTTCTTCCGGTGATGGTGGCTAACATTCACCGAGGACTTCGGCAGCTTTCCAGTGCGTTCGCACGGAAGGAGACCGATTTGCCAGGTCAGATTCCCACGCTTAAGGTAGAGTTTCCCTACGCTTATTTGATGGCCTGGTTCGTCCTCCACCGTCCGGACATGATGTCGGTGCCGAACGCTACAGATCACTCTGTCCCCCTGTTGCAGTTGCTTGAAAATGGTAGGTGGGAAGGCCGCGGGTTTTCTGATGTCCGGCAGCAGCTGCAGGTCCACAAATGTTGGGCGTTCTCTACTTGCTTCCCGCAGTTCTCCGGCCGATACGGCGAGTGCTTGACAGACGATGAGAGGCCGAGAGAGAATCGGACCCACTTAGACATTGGCTGCTTCAATTGGCTGGTGAACATCAGGCCTGGCTATCTAACTTTCCGGGTGAAGAATGAGTGCTTTATAGAGCCATATCTACCCTGCCGATTTGCTCGCCAGTTTGGCTACGATCAGCTTTACATCGGGAATCCTCGCCAGCAGCTTCGGACCCATAGTGGTTTGGTGGACGGTCTTCGTGCATGGTTGTGGACCGTGACTGGCTGTACCGGTGCTAGGTTCAGCCTCCCGAGCATTGATCGGCAGTTGAATCTCACCTTCTTGAGCTGCAAGTGGTTATTAGCAGCCAACAAGACTATCCCTGTGAAGCCGATTGCGGAGCTAGAGGCCGAGGAAGCTTCTCGGGTTGATTCGCGCAGGATTCGGGAGAGGGCTCGATCACAGAGGATACAGAATAAGACTCTCCGACTTGATGAAGAGGGCCATAGGTCATTCCATTCTACAGATGAGGCTTCCGGCGGAGATCCCGAAGATTGTGATGACTCCTCTGAGCGGGGTTTGCTATTCATCTTTTCCTTCTACTTTCTAGCAATATTGAAACTGACTATAACTCCATGTTTCAGGGACTACAGCTGATCACGATGAAGAGTTCTACCCTCCTCGTCGGGCGAGACCTCCGATCCCCACTGCTAGGCGGAAGAGGTTAGTCCGTAAGCTGCCTGC
>BQKN01052690.1:0-13409 GCA_022839385.1 Asparagus kiusianus | reverse complement strand
AGAAAAAAACAAAAACCTTAAACTTATATATATTAGGGAAAAGTGAATCTAAGGTGACACCCTAGGCTCCCACCTAAGGACGCGGCCTAAAATCACATCATTTCCTAATTTTTTTTTGCGATCCGTTCCGTTGAACTTGATCTACACGTTCTTAAACCCAAACACACCAATTTTGGGGTGAACCCGTCGTGTTTTGACCCTTTATCCACTCCCTGTAATTTTAACGAATTCGAATGAATAGAACTTTTTACACGGCTCAACGAATGGTCAAAACACAATGAGTTCACCCCAAAATTGGTATGTTTGGGTTTAAGAACGTGTACATCAAATTCAACGGAATGGATCGTAAAAAAATTTAGGAAATGATGTGATTCTAGGCCGCGTCCTTAGGTGGGAGCCTAGGGTGTCACCTTAGATTCACTTTTCCCATATATATATATATATATATATCATACTCCCTTACAAAGCACGAGTTCGAGAAAATATTTTTATAGTTAATATTACCCTTCACTATTTTAAATAATTTATTTATATCTTAATTTATCCTAATCATAATTATATAATATCTTAATCCTACATGAACTATCTATAGCTTAACAATTTAAAAAAATATATTAATAAAATATGTAAAACATATTTTTATGGTATTAGTTTGTAAAAATAAAGAAATTATACGTAATCATAATTATATCCTATCCTAAACCTACGTGAACTATCTATAGCTTAACATTTTAAAAGAATTATATTAATAAAATATTTAAAACATCGTTTTATGGTATTAGTTTGTAAAGATAAAGAAATTATATGTAGCTAACGTAGTATAATATATAAAGTATTACAAAAAATTCTAAAAGTTTTAAAATTACATAAAATACCCTAAAAAGTTTAAAATTATAAAAACTATCCTGATTCTAAAAACTTAAAATAACAAATATGAAATTAAGAAATTAACAGCAAAGAATTTAAAATTTGCGGATAACATCTCATTTTCTCAAAAATTATAGAAACACTATCAAAAGTTTAAATTATAAACAAGCACCTGAAATTCTAAATTTTCAAGACTTACAAACAATATAGATGAATTCAAGGGATTTCCATAATGCACCTAAAAATTCTGATATTTTAAAGATTAAAATAACAAACATGAAATTAAAAAACTAACAGCAGCCTCCAAAGAATTTAAAATTTTTAATTAACATCCTCAATGTCCTAAAAATTATAGAAACTCCCTCAAAAGTTCAAATTATAAAAAAAATAACCCTAAAATTATTTAAAAAAATTAAAATTTGCAAACAACAAAAATGAATTCAAGAGATTACCCTCATGCACCAAAAAATTTAAAATTTACCGAAATTAACCTCAAAGTTACAAAAGTTATAAAAAACTCTTTCAAAATTTAAAAATTATAAAAAAACTCTAAAATTTTAAAATTTATAACCAGTACACATCAAATTTGAAAACTATTAGTAGACCACTAAATTTTAAATTTTTTAAAAATTAAACTATAGTTTTAACAATTACAAAAATCAACCTCAAAATTTCAGAGTTGTAGGAAATATTGTGACGTTTATAAATTACCACCTGTTTGGATGGAAAATTGATTTCGTTGAAGAATCCATTACAACTTTAAACGTTATAAAAAATTCAAGAAATTAGCCTTTTTATAAGCCTTTCAATCAATGATTACAACTATTTCTCAAGCTACACACAATAGATGTTTATCGCCTATTGCTTGTGCAGGATCGTTGCCGGTGCCGGGGTTTATCCGTGGACCACCTACGGATCAGATTCGGTTAGCAAAAGATGGATAATTAATGCTTTTACTTCACAAAGGAAGTAAGTGTAGCAGTGGTAATCTTGACTAAGCGAGATCACGACTCTTCTCGAGATTAAGACTAAGCTTAAATCCGGAGGAATAGGAAGAACAAGTCTCAGATCTCTCAAACTCTCACTTTGTTGAGGAACTCCGCCAAGATCTGCTAACTCTCTAAAATTCATGCTCCAATCTCCAATTCAATAGCACTTCGTCCTCTTGATTTCTAGATCTGGAGAAATGAGCACCCGAGCTCGTATTTACAGGCTTCGGTTGGGGTTTTTTGGATAAAAACGAGGGATTCCTCCTTATCTTTAGTTAATAACTGATTAAGCATAGTATCAGATTAGTTGGGAAGCTCAGGAACAAACAAATCCCGAGAGAATCCGTAAAAACCGAAAAAAGTGTTTTAGATCGAAACTGGCCGAATTATCACTGGTGGCTCGGCCGCCGAGCCACTGGCCTAGCCAGGTCGTTTTGATATGACTTGGTCGCCAAGGGCTTTCTTGATTTTCTGGGGTTTGACTTGTTCTGTCATTTATGTGTATTTCATTGTTTCGCTGACTGGTACGCTTCCTCGATTCGCTTTGCGTGTTTCATGAATGCGTGGATTGCTTGGCGGTGGCCGACTAGCAAGCGGGCCACTTGGTTCACCATTCCGGTGGTCGATGAGCGTACAGGACACTTGGCGGTGGCCGGTGAGTACGCGGGCCACTTAGAACTGGCCGATGAGTACGCGGGCCAATTAGAGGTGGCCGATGAGCACATGGGACGCTTGGTTCGTCGTTCCGGTGGCCGATGAGCGTGCGGGCCACTTGGCGGTGGCCGATGAGTACGCGGGCCTCTTGGAACTGGCTAATGAGTACGCGTGCCAATTGGAGGTGGTCGGTGAGCGCACAGGACGCTTGGTTCGCCGTTCCGGTGGTTGATGAGCGTACAGACCACTTGGCGGTGGCCGGTGAGTACGCGGACCACTCGGACAAATCCTCTTGACTTGGATGATGATATTTGTAGGCTCCCCTTTGTCTTGAGCTATATACGGGAACCTATAGGCATTTTTAGACACCTACAGATACCCCCTCCAAAGTGTTTCAGTCTCATTCATTTATAGAGGAGTCTGAAATACTTTGGATGTGATAGGCCCACACCTTCAGTCGGTGTTAAAGGACCTATAACCGGTTTTAGTTCTTAACTTCTCCACATTTGAGTCTATTCAATATTTTGTCGAATAGTTAAAATTCTTCCGATGCTGTGTTTATCATCTGACCGTTGTCGAAGTCTCGGATCAAAATTGGTGAGTTAATTTTGGCTCGTCTCATTGAGTTGACTTTGAACTGATTATCTGTATCACAACGCGTTGACCGGTGTTGACCTAGGGCTATGCGTTGACCGACATTGACCTTAGGGTTTCGTACCAATTGGTGTTGACTTTCATCACAACACGTTGACCAGCATTGACCTAGGACTACGCATTGATCGGCGTTGACTTTAGGATTTCGTAATGATTGCCGTTGACTTTTATCACAACGCGTTGATCGGTATTGAGACCTTAGGGTTTCGTACCAATTGGCGTTGACTTTCATCGTAACATGTTGACCAGCATTGACATAGGGCTATGCGTTGGCCGGCGTTAACATTAGGGTTTCGTACCGATTGGCGTTGACTTTCATCACAACGTGTTGACCAGCATTGATCTAGAGCTACGCATTGACCGACGTTAACCTTAGGGTTTCGTACCGATTGGCGTTGACTTTCATCACAACGCATTGACCGGCGTTGATATATGGCTACACGTTGACCGGCCTTGACCTTAGGGTTTCGTACCGATTGGCGTTGACTTTCATCGCAACGCATTGGCCAGCATTGATTTGGCGCTACGCATTGACCAGCGTTGACCTTAGGGTTTCATACCGATTGGCGTTGACTTTCATCACAACGCGTTGATCGGCATTGACCTGAGGAAGGCCAGTTTATACTCGTATACTCCTGGGAGTTTCGGAATTCAGTTTATTCAGTTTAACCTCGTGTACCCATTGGAGGTTGTCGGGTTATCCTTAAGAATATTACGCGTAATATTTTCTAGGAACTTCCCCTCAAGAGTGGGAAACAGTTTAGACTCATATACCCATTGGAGTATTTATACGGGCGTCGAATACGTTGAAAAACACCCAAAAAGGGGATCAAAATGTATATAAATTATCCCCGGATCTCTCTACACATTCGAGCCAACATTTCCCGGCTCATACGCATGTGAACCAGCAAGTGATATTTGTAATTCAATTTGGTTTGGTTCAGACTGACCCGGGTCTGTTCAGACTGGTCCGATTCAGGATGTTGGTCCGGTTCAGGTCATTTAAAAGCCCCAAAGAGAGTCGACTTCTTCTTCTTCTCTTCTTCTTTTGTTTTCGGTTTCAAAACTAAACCCCCCCCCCCCCCATGTTTGTTTCTGTTTTGATCTCCTCTTCCTCAGGGATTCTAACCCATCTCCCCTCTTAAACCCCTAAATCCTTCTCCTTCAAAGCTCTCATCTTCTTCCAAGCTTCAAGCTTCAAGCAAGGTAAGCTAGAGTTTGGGTTTGGAGAATTTCAAGCTTTATCTTCAACAAGGCTTCCTCTTTGACAATTCCCTAAACTTTGGTAAGAACCCCTCTCTCTCATTGCTTTAATTTGATTCCTTTTCTCTTGAACTCTTAATATCTCAAAACCCTAGTTTCTTGATTTAGGGGAAAACTCAAATCTTTATTTTTTTTTGCTCTTGAGAGGTGGCCGAACCCATTGTTGGGGGTTGACATGGCTAAAAATTGGGTTTTGGATGCCTTCACTCTTGATTTCATGCTATTTCAATTTCATGCATATATATGGCCGAAATTTGAGGGGGACTTTTGTGCAAAAGTGGGCCGAAACTTGTTGAGGGACTTATTTGTAAAAGGGCTAAAATTTTGGAATCTTGGGTTGCATTTGGTTGAGGAGTGGGTTTGAATTCCTTCGAGGCTTTTGGTTAAAGACTAGGTTCATTTGCCGGCTCGATTTGAACATAACCCGGAGCTATTATCTTACTTTTGAGTATTGATAAAAACTCCATATCCAAATTCTTGTATCTGAACCACTAATTTTCTTTGCAGATTAGCCATGTCGATGAAAGAATCACGCGTCGCGAGGGGACGCTCTGCTACTCAGTCGCTTGAGCCGGAACCTATTTCCTGTACAGGTAATTTTTCATCCCCTTTGGCTTATAAATTCGACATTTGTATATCATATTGCATATTGCATCCCCGCTTTGTTCTCCTTGGTGAGGTAATTGGGAAGAGTCATCACCTTCCTTCGTGGGGGTGGACGCTTCATAGCCACGTTTTGCTTGGTCAAAGTGCACCTTAATTAATTTGGGGGCGATCTCCAACTGCCTTATACTTCGGAGGACGGGTATGCTCTCATGTTACTTACATGACAACATACACCGTGCTTCATATGTATAATGCAGTTCAAATCATCTTGTCTAAATTAACTGTAGGATCTGAAATAGATACACTAGAACACTAGAGGGGAGGGGGGGGTGAAAAGTGTTCTTTTAAAATTTATGCAAAATTGATTATAAATTACAAAGAAAGAATGACAATCTCAGAAAATGAACATCACAAACACAAGCATGTATACTGGTTCCACCTCCCCGGTGTACATCCAGTCCCCAAGCAAATCCCGCTTGAGAGTTTCCACTATGATTTTGAAACCTTACAAAATCAAAAGCAAACTTGACCAATTTCCAAGACCATATAAATTACAACCCAATTGACAAGACCATGTCAATCATCACACCGATCTCTAGACCAAGAGATCAACCCCTCTTATAACCGAGAGAACCTTTCTTTGAAGCAATGTACAATTCCAATCCTATAAGTCTTGATGTGGATATGAACGTGTAACAATGGCTTATCAATCTTTTTAACTCTCTGAATATTGCCTAAACAAGCTCTAAGAATGATAGGAACAAAGACAATATCAGAAACTCTATTTTATAGAAAAACAGATTGTAAAACTGAAAGTTTAGAGAGTTAATTTGTACAATATGTGAATCTTATTCGGTGACTCTGTTGAAGACCTGATTACCGTACCTCTCAAAGCTGAGCAATGGTTGCATAAAAATGACGGGGGCTCTTTATATATCCCTCCCATTCCTCGTTATCGCTCGTTGATTAAATTAAGACGGTAAGCTGTTAAACGAGAGATGTCGTGGGATTTGATAGAGGAACGTGAACGCGTCCATTATAGATACATCACTCATCAATCTGCTCCTGGTTCGAGTAACAGAAATCATGTAACTGGATTGCATCCCGGTGTATTGGGATTGAATGACCCGCCGCGAGGTGAGCTGTGCACAGTTGCTAACACTTTGAAGAATCACCTCGCGAGATTAGGGCGAGAGATGTCTGCCACTAATCACAAATGTTATGGTTGGGTCTATTCTTCGGATAAACTCTGGTGGTCTCGCTTAACCGGCTATGTTCTCGCTCGATGGGGGGAAGAATTGAAGGCTAGTGGTTTATACGCAGCTGTTCGCGCCACTATGTATGGATTGACCATCAGCATTCCCCATTTCCTTGTATTGTTAGAGCTCTATAATCCTAATACCAACACATTTCTGACAAAACATGAGGAACTGGGATTGGCTCTTCATGAGATGGATAAGTTTCGGGCCTACCGATGGGAAACATGGTATACCAGGAGTATTTCCCTTCAAACCGGGAGTTATGTTAGTTGAAGTCAACTATCCCGAATCGTTACGACACATTGTGGGATCTCACCTGCCACTACCATGTGGCCTTGGCGGGTATTGAGCCGTTGTCGAAGAAAACCAAACAACAAGTCAGCTTGAAGAGATTTACAAATTATTTATTCAGGAATCTAGAAAGCAATTCCGATGAAGCAATCTGCGAGTTGAGGCCACTTACTCCATCAGAGATTAATGAGCTAATCAAAAAATCCAATGCTCGGTCCTACACTATCACTGGTATTGAGGATGATTTCCGCGCCGGGACCAAGTTTCAAACTTTCTTATGGCATGTGATGCAACCTATTCAATCGATCACTCTGTTGGTCGGTTACCTCGCCAACTGGTTGAAGAAATGCGTGGTCCCATACGAATCCACGGATATTCTACCTGTAGAAGTACTTTACCCAGCTGTTCAACTTGCTCACCAGAAAAATCTTTCTCTTCTCCCGACGATGATCGCCGACATCCACCGTGGTCTTCGCCAAATAGTTATTACCTTCACACAAGAAGGAGGTAAGCCATCGGCTCAAATTTCAATGGCGAAGGTGGAGCTATCTTACGCGTATCTGATGGCATGGTTTGTTCTTCATCGCTCCGACATGATGTTCACGCCGAGTGCTGCGGACCAGTCTGTTCCCTTGCTACAGATGATAGAAGATTGTAAATGGAAAGGATGGGGATTTATGGACATAAAGAGATGGCTGTAAGACTATAAATGCTGGGTTTTCCCCATATGCTTCCCCCGATTTTCGGGCCGATATGGTGATTCATTAGTTGATGTGGAGAGGCCTGGTACGGGTCGAACCTGCCTTGACACTGGATGCTTTGATTGACTAGTGAACATTAGGCCGGGTTATCTGATTTTTCAAGTGAAAATTGTTGTTACATAGAACCGTATCTTCCATGTAGGTTTGCACAATAACTCGGGTATGATCAGATATATATTTGGAACCCAAATCCAAAAATTTGGACTTGCGGCGGCTTGGTGGACGGTGCTCGAGCGTGGCTGTGGAGTATTACAGGTTGTAGTGGCGCAAGATTTAGCCTTCCGGTCACTGAACGCCAATTAGAGCTGACCTTCTTATGTTGCTGTTGGTTATTAGTGGCCAATAAACCTGTTTCAGTGAAGCTAATTGCAGAGTTGACGGCCAAGGCAGCAGCTTGGATCGCTACCCGAATGGTTTATGAAGCCGAGTACCAGAAGAGAAAAGGAAAAGAACCCGCTGGTCCTTCCAGTAATAGGGAACAAGGGGAGGATTCCTTTCTTTCCAGAGAAGAAGGCTTAGATATAAATATCACCAGTGATAAGGATAAGGCGGCGGACAACGACGAAGAGGAACTCAGCACAAGTTTGTCATAGTCCTTTTTCAAAGAGCTATTGGATCTGGCAATCGCCGATCGAATTCGCTGACTCAAAACCCAAAAAAGGTGGAAATCTTTACCCACTTATCCTCATAAAATGTTTGTTAAAATTCCAGGTGTAGGTTCTAAAGAGGGAGAGAAAGTGAGAGGTCGTCCTATAGCCCGCACTTGCTCTCGGTTCGTGGCCCAGATTAATCAGATAGTTGAACCACGCGTTGACTCTGTGCTGAATAGGCTTGCGGATCTTGACGAGGTGCGACCTTTTAAGCACCAGAAAATGATTTTCAGACGACGTGTTGCATCGTTAGTTTCCAATGCAGAACCACCCAATGATACACCTGTTGTTGGGGAAGGTAACGCTTCAACTCTTTGTCGTCTTTTGATTCCTTTCCCTATTAGACTTAGCGAATTTGCATTTTAGGGGGGCGTGACCAGAATGAGGCCGTTTATGATCCTCCTTCTCCCGATTTTGATTCGTTTCAAGAGCCTAACTCCTTGTAGTCAGTGCACAAAGCTACCCTCGATGAGCCCAATGGCGCTGCAGCAGTTATGACTATCGAAACTAGCGGAGGTACCAGGGTAAGACCTGGTTCATCCATGATGGTGTTCAACCCAGGTACATCTAACACCGGTAGTACACCTTTCAAATAGCAATTTTGGGAATTGACTAATTCAGAATTCGTGCATCTGTTAATTGTTTCTATGCTTTTGGCTCTTTTAGAAAAACTCCAAGAAATAGGCATTAACACTGGGATTACGGAACCCGCTGCCGTTAATGAAGGTAAGTCCAAATCGTCTTTGTTGTAGATTCTCTATTTCTCTTCTCACATCTTAAAATTCAAACTCTCCCATAGATATTCCTATGGAGAATTCAGATAACGAGGATCCCTTTCCTAATATCGTCTTTGAGGCGTCGGATGACCTTCCATCTGATCTGGTACTAGATCCTTTGGTATCCTATGATAGGTTACTCGACGATATGTTGTTGGAACAAGCTCGTCATGAGGCCGTCAAAGCGCCCATTGAGCCTGGTTCCTTTGTAGAACCAGTCGTTGAGACCGATACAACCACCACTGTTGAGATGTCTGACACTTCTAAGGGTCTCGATTTTCCGCGAACGGCAAGAGCTATCGTACAAGCTCAGTCGTCGATTGCTCCAACTCACCTCCCACTCTCAACAACTGAAATGACTATCGTAGGCGTGGGGACTAAACCGGTTGAACATGTCATCGGACCAACTGAAAAAGTTGATACATCGACGGCTGTTGCCTTTACAGCACCTCCATCAGTTCATGAGGCCAGGCAGATGGAGCCAAGTGCTAGAAATCCAGCTAAGGGAACTTCTGTCGGTATTGGTAAGCTTTACCCTGAAACTTAGAGATATTCGAGTTAATATTATCAAATATTTGACTCCTACTTCTCCTTGTAGAGATTTTGTTTCAACTTCACGATCTTGTCAAAGTGCTATTTTTAGATGACAATCCAAATCAGATTGTCCTTTGTATGGAAGTTAGCAGCTTTTTCACTTTCGTGGGCAAGATGATCGACAAACTCCTCCATAGTGGAGCCTATTTCCGTCAATGCAGGCCACTTCTTGATCTTAAATTTGTCCCAATAGAGAAAATCGGATCGCTACACTTGGCGCAAGCTATTGCTGATGACTTGAATCATCTAGAACGTGATTTTCAAATACTTCAAGAGTTTTGAGATACAGGTGCTCCTTCATATATAGCTACTCAGATGGAATCCCGGCTGCAAACATGGCGCGACGCCCAGGCATTGGTTGGACCTGAGGTCTAAACACGCCAAAGTAAAGTAGATAAGATGAAAGCCGTCCTTGATAACAAGTTACAAACTCTACACAATATCAAGTCCTCCCTTGCATCAAGTGCTGGCAAGATATCACGACTTAAACAGGAGCTTCAGTAGAAGAAGAGGCTTGGGAAATTTTAGAAGTGGCAAGGTTTGACGAAGAACGCATCCGAGAGATGGTATCTAGGGAGTTGGAACTCTCGGAATAGGAGCTGACCAAGGCGAAAGAAGAGGCTACGAAGATGTTAGATGCTAATGAAGAGTCCATGAAGGGTACATTGCAGGGTGAGCTCGAGCAAGCTTATGTGGAAGAGTTGTCAAAGTTAGAGCAACAAGTTCTTAGCCATAAGCTTCGTATAGATTTGTTGGCCTTCTTGTTTTGATGATGTTTAACAAACAATTTACTTCTAATGTTGTTTGTCTAGTGTTTGTGTTTTCATATTTATTCTAGGCAAACAACGAGTTGGAGGATGGATGGAATCGAGCATTCACGATCATATCAAATGAAGGTTGACGGAATTGTGGAGTGAAGCCTTGCAATTCAAGTTAAAGATTCAAGTTCAAGCTTCATCCGCGAGTGTACCAAGATAGAGCTTATTGAAGATCAAGATCGGCTTGGGTAATCTAGTTTAGGTTTTATATTATGTGTGTTAGATACTCTAAGCTCAATATCATATACACACACATTTTATTGGTTTCCTTGTATATATATGTAGTTTTATATATATATATATATATATATATATATATATATATATATAATATACAACACAAGTTTTGGTTTTTATGTTTATAAATATGAAATTACATATTTCATATTTATTATTGTGATTTGGTTTAACAACTTAGATATGAAACAAATATATTTTCATATACATACTCATATATTTCATTTTCTATTGTATTTGTAAAAATATTGTATTCTTAGTTTTTGGACATAACAATAATCATATACATATTTTATTAAGTCTACATAATCATTGTGCAAAGTTTCAAAACATGGTTTAGCCAAAATGTCAAAATTCACATATTTACATTTTCATGTTTTGGCCTATTTTGTAAAATGATGATATTTCTCATTTGGGAAGTTCTTTTAGAAAACTAGTTTTTGTAGCATGTGTATTATCATGTCTACAATCATTTTCCAAAGTTTCATAACTTTTGAAATTTATTTGATATTTTTAAATAGTGTTTTAAAATCAGAAAACTGTTTTTAAACCTGTTTCTCTTTAGTATCAGTTCGCGGTCGACCGCCACGGTCGACCGCCATGAGTTCAAGACTTAGTTTTTGTCTTATTGACTCGCGGTCGACCGTGGCGATCGACCATAGCAAGTCCAGAGACTTTCGCAGTCGACCGTCGCGGTCGACCGTCGCTTGTCCAGAGGCATAGTATTGTTTTTTGTTGCTCGCGGTCGACCGCCGCGGTCGATCGCCGCGGTCGACCGTCGCACTGTCATATCAGTTCTAACGGCTAGTTTCGAGAGCCGTTGCTGAGTTGGTTTTTTGGTCTTTTCTTGGCTTTCTCTTGGCTTTGGGGTTTCTATAAATACCCCCTTATACCTCAGTTCTATGAAGAAATCCAAGAAATATTTTAACAAGTTTTAAAAGAGTTTAAGTTTGGTTTTAAGTTTGTTTAAGGGTTTGGTTTGTGAAGAATTCCATAAGAGGAAGTGGAGATCAATTCATTGAGCTTCAATCCATCTCTCTCTCTCTCTCTCTCTCTCTCTCTCTCTCTCTCTCTTATTATCTAGAGAAGTTTTCCTAAACTCATTCTAGCTTTTATTCATAATTATTTGTTGATTATTATTTCTATTAAGCTAGTATTTACATTTGAGTTTAGTTATTTTTATTTCACTCATTGTTTACACACACCCACATGAGCTTATTGTATTTTTCATACATAATATATTTGGGTTGGTGAGAGATTGTAACAATTGAGTGTGAGCATTTATTGTGTTCTCATCCATATTAGAGAACAATCATTTGTTGTATTTGTGCTTCTTGTGAGATACACTTTGTAATACACTTGTACACCGAGAGGAGTGTGTGGTGGGAGTCGGGGATCGTCCCAAGAGGAGTGGCATCGGTTGACGAACCTAGGGAGAGGTTGTAACCGAGCATTTGAGGGAGACACGACTAGGCCCAACACTTGTGAGGGTGTAGAGTGGGTTTGTAAGAGTGTGAGTTGTAGAGTTTTCGGTTAGCTATAAAACCGAGTGTATAGAAGTTTCGGCTTCCAAACCGGATTATGATAGTGGATTTCTCCCCGGGAGTGGGGAGCGGAAACGTAGGACGGAAGGTCCGAACTCCGTGATCATATCGTGTGTTTGAGTTTGCTTTGGCGCACTTAATCTTTTGCTTATATTTCTTGTCGCCATTGTCCATAGCTCATTATTTTTATCATCCACTATCTAGTTCATATTGTTTACCCTTGTGTTAGTTTACATATCCTTGCATATATCATATTGTATATCTTTTTGGTAGGATATTGTTAGACCCTAGAGGGGGGGATTAGGATCTTATGCTAATCTAATCTCATAATATAACAAATAATTTATTCTCTACTAGATGAGAACTCAATGTAAGCTCACTCTCTAGGTTACACAATCCCACAACCCAATTATACTATGAATGTAAATACAATAAGCTCAATGGTTGTGTGTGTGTAAGCAAAGATAAATAAATCAAAACTAAACTCAATATAATTCTAGCTTAATAACAATGATAATCAAATATATATAAAAGAGCTAGAAATAGAGTTTAGAAAACTTCTCAATTGATCAAGAGATTGAGGGAGGATGGTTGGATGCTCAAACACCAATATATAATCTCCTCATGCTCTTGTGAAATTGATTTCCCAAAATCAAACTCTCAAATTCTTAAAAGCTTTTTAAACACACTTAAACAAAAACTTGAACCATCGATGAAACACTTTTAAACTTGGTTTAAACCCCTCTCTTAGTTGTAGAAAATAGTTATGGCAAAGGGGTATATATAGGCTTGAAGAAAACAACTCAAAAAAACCTCAAAAACCCATAAAAAACAGAAAAACAGATGTTATCGTTACTGTGCAACGGCCGGCTGCAACAGTAACGGCGGTCGACCGAGCTACAGTGCGGTTGACCGCACTGTTCACAGACAGTTTCTGTTTTTGACAGATTCTGGAATTTTGCGTATCTGATTTTGTAAAATAAATTAAAAAATAGTAAATCAGCTCCAAAAATTATAAAATTTTGAGGAAAAGTTAAACATGTTAGAGAAAAAATTTCTAAAATATCATTTCCCAGTTAAGAGAAATAACAGTTTGAACATAGATATACAGTTTCTGAAAAAACTGCGGAAAATACGGTTTAGTAAATTCAATTGAAAATAACAAAACAACTCCAAAAATAGTAAAACTTGGGAAAATGTTTGTATATATGATGATAAACATGTAAACGAAGAAATTTTTTAAATCGCATTTCCCAATTGTGAAAACGCATCAGTTTTGTAAAAACATGCACGAACATGAGCTAATTAAAAACTTGATTTTGTAAATTCAATTAAACATAACAAATTAATTCTAAAATTGATAAAACTTTGAGAAACATTTATAAACATGAAATTGAACATGTTAGAAAAAGAATTTTTCAAATTGAGTTTCCCATTTGTGAAAAC
>BQKN01052689.1:0-11634 GCA_022839385.1 Asparagus kiusianus | reverse complement strand
TTGAGTTAGAGGAGTCAGCGGGGTGAAGCCTGAAGGACGGGTTCGATGGGAGCAGAGTAAGGTCAGACCGTCGGAGGCTCGGGAAGGAGGAGAGGAGTGGTTTTCTCTCTTTCTTTTTCTCCTTTTTTTTTGTGAGCGGAACAGAGACGGGAAGGAGGAGAGGAAATGTTGACGGAAATAAAGGAGTTGGGTAGGGTTTTGGGTATTCATTAGAGTTCTTTTACAAATAGAACTCTTAACAATTTTTGCATAAAGGTCATCTTACAAAGTTCACTTCAAAAATCAAAATTAATTACAGTTTGAGGGATGAAGGAGCGGGAGGGATAGGTTGCCCCCCGACCCCGGGTTGCCCCAGCCCCGGGGCTTGGTGGGCTTACCCCAGGGCCGGCCCTGAAGGCAGTCCAATAATTAATTGGTCAGCTAGAGAGAAATTATTGGAAAATAAGTTTAAAAATAAATTCTATTTTTTGAAACTATTTAAGAATGATATTTCTGAAATTTTAGGGCTATTTGGTTTGCTAAAACAATAAATTGCAACAAATGATGTAGCAACAAACTTGCACGTAGCATTTGTTGTAAGAAATGAACTTCAAATTCATTATTTGGACATCTACAATTATACTATAGGAAATGTATTTTCGAGGCAACAAACTTGCATGTAACATTTGTTGTAAGAAATGAACTTCAAATTCATTATTTGGATATCTACAATTATACTATAGGAAATGTATTTTCAAGGCAAATTCAGTGTTTGGTTGAAAAGCAATTAGGGCAAAAACTACATAATTTTACTATATAAAGGAACTTGGAAGTAGATAATTTATTACTTTGATTTAATAAGATTTGTTTTAATGAGGTGAAATTATTTTTATTTTTAAAATTTTTTAAAGCTTGCAGCTTTTCCTCTTACCAAATTAGCCGTGGCATTCGTCGAAAGTGTTTTTAACAAAATGCAAAATCCATTTCCAAGTGGCAAACCAAATTCTTAATCGGACACTATTGGGCATATTTAAGTTTTGCCCCCCTCCAAATTTTCATGTTGGCTACGGTTAGGTGGGACTGGATCAAATAGTACCCACCTAAACTTACATCAACTCATATGCTAATTTGTTAGTGACTGTATTATACAAATCACACCTGAAAAATGTTCACTGAGCTACACGCTTCCAGCGTCGCAAATCGACGTAAAAAAGTATGAAGACTGTAACATTACTTCCCTGAAACATAGATAACATAATATTACCCTTGCGATATTGGTAATATCCAATATCGATAACCAGTGAACTCAAAGTTCTCTCTCAGATCAAATGTGAGGTCAAACATCTACTGCTTGACATGTAAGTAGAATACAAACGGTAAGGAGAAAGAATATCCTAATGCAGTCCAGAATCGATGAGATAAACCGCTCAGAAATGTGCTAAGCTGTATATTAGTATCCAGGCAAGCTGCAACAAAGAAGAACAAGAACTTCATTAGAACAATTGATTCGGTTTTATTGGATGCATATGTACCACAAGAAAGCAAAATCTTTGCCACGAGTCATTAAACCCAATATACATTTATGGAATCTGAAATCAGTACGCTTAATTATAAATTAACAGGTTTATTGCAGACGTGTGTTTTGTACTATGAGGGCATACCTTCTCTCACTTATATATCGTAAATTATTTTATTAGCACTTACACCCCCTAAACTCCAGACAATATCATCTCTTCTGCTTAGTTGAGACGTCATGTAGGAATCACTTGACAATAAATTATCTTTAACCCTTATTCTTACTGGAGGGAAAAAGAATTTTTTTTTCCCTCTAAATTAAATGCAAATATAACACCTTCATGAAGTTTAATGCACGTAAGTGCTAATAAAGTAGTTTACGTTGTATAATTAGCTGCTTCACCACATTACAGGTGTATCTGCAATTAACCTTAGTTTAATTACCTAAGATAATAGAGTTTATGAGAGGGTCGAGTGCTATAGAGTGACCAACTCCAGCGATAGAGCTATCTTGCTGAAGTTGGCAATTGAATCATCACCGGGAGATGAAAAGATAAGGAGAACATAGATTACCAGAAAGAGGCTGAACGAAGCAAAGAGACCCTCTTGAAGCAATGCTACATGGCCTCCAAATTCTTCTTCATCGATCTTTAGCACATGTGCATAGTATCCATAAATTATGCCAGAAGACAGTACCAAAAACCTGAATGTATCGTAGCTAGTGTTAAGAAAGACAATGTCGCAATTCAAATAGTTTATAGATGCAGAACTTCATCTCATATAGTATGCGATATTTTAAATTTTATCTATCAATTGTTATTTAGTCCAATAGCATTCAGAAAAAAATCCTGTAACATATACAACTGTTTTAGAAACAACCATGTTCCTATGGTTTATCTGGAGAAATGGGGTAAACATACTTAGAAACTAGATTATTTTTCTGATAAGCATTTTCCAATTTCTAGTTAACATAGAAGAATAGGGCGGTCACCAAAAAGTGGGGAAGATCTGCGATTCTAACCTGTATAAACTGCTTAGCTGATTTTCACAGACTGTGTTAAACTAAGTAGACGACTAATTTCTCGGGTACAGCTGTAAAGCTTGCAGTGAAAATGTTATAGGTGGTGTAAACTACTAAAGCACAAAAAGGAAATTAGGGTTGGTGACCCTGTACTGCCAAAAGCATAAGCCTGCAGATGTTATGTCTAGAACATAACCAAGCTCAAATTAATTCCGCTCAACTGGTAATGCCATATGCTAAGAAATAACAGAGGCAACATTTTATGGCATGATTGTCAATGTGAAATCGATTCTTCTATTATTTATCATCACTACCTATATCATATATAGACAGGTGGTCCCTAAAGGAGCCCCACAAACATATGAACCCTAGATTTACGATACAAGTCAGTGGTGAACAGCTTATTTGCACTTAAAACTCTTTATGTTCTCACTAGTCAGCAGATACACAAATTTAATAAAGATTTACATTGTATATTATTCTTATAACTAACTACATACGTATGTTTGCCTCATAAGTATGTATGTACATAATTAGCGATTTAAAATGGTGCTGAAGTAATGCTCTTTTTTGGCCACCAAACAACTCTCTTACAACTGTTTATGTTCTCACTAATCAGCAGATGCACCAATCTAATAGAGATTTAGCGACGTATCTTAATATTTTAAGTACGTATGTACTTTGACCTCCTAAATCCTATTAAGGATTGAACTTCACCAGTAGTTTATTGCTCTTTTTCCTTTTAGCTATGGCTACTAAACGGAGACAGAACTGGAATCCACATCCGAGCCCAATCCATGCAAGCATTTGCTATGAAATAACCACTAGAATCAGCACCAGATAAAAGGTTAAAAGTCCAAAACATGGAAAAGATTTGAATGTTAGACCAACTAAGCTGTATGATGATTCTTCAAGATGGTTAATTATACAGTTGATGAGGACAAGAACAACAATATCGTTAGTTGTTATTTTCAGTTTAGTAGTTAATTCAGTTTAGATTTGAATTTCAATTCAGGTTGAGATTAGTTAGTTAGTTAGTTGATATTTGATTTTTTTGAGAGATTTGAAAATATGTCATTTCTCTTCTATTTAAGGCATTGATGTAATCAGAATGATTCAATAATAAATTGAATGAAATAAAATTGTATTAGCTAAATCTTTGGTGTGAAACCAATGGGTGTGAAACCCTAGCTGATAATTTTATTTCTCTCCTCTTCTATTTTCCGGCCGCTAGAAAAGTGAAAAAAAATCAAAATAAATACTGTTCATCGTCTGGTATCAGAGCATGGTTCTAGGGTAGGAATTTTTTTTATTTGAGTCTTTTATTTGAAAAAAAAACTCATTCATCTCATTTAGCTGTTTGTACACACCATTCATCTCATCTAACGAGCCCAGCATGTCAAACAACACGGATCCCGAACTCCTTAAGACATTTGCTGAAATAGCAGCACAAATTGATAAAACCAACAAAATATTAGCGACTAGCGAGGCTCAAAGGAACGCGTATTACAACTCCACCTCCGCACAGTCAAGGTCATGAACACGTCGTTTATCAACCACCACCTCAACCTCTACTTGATCCACACCCTCAACCTTTGATGCTAGACAAGTGGGATCGTCTTACTCAGGAAACCAAATCCCACCATTATCATAGGGCTCAGGATTTTCGAACTCATTCATCCCAATCTTCCCGTGCTAATACCCCTAGTCAGCCTCTCAGTCGATTTAACCCTAGTTCTCCCCAGTCTAGAGTCGATCCCAAGGTCCAGAAGTCAGAGAGAGATCTTTCCAAACTTAGCCCAATAATTCAGTGTTACAATTGTCAAGGATATGGGCACGTTACTACTGTCTGTATAACTCCGTTCAGAGTTAGAATTAATAAGCCGCCTATAACGGAATCAAAATCTATTATTCAGGAAACCGTTACCCAGGCCGTAGATTTGACTGATTCTAACTCTGACAAGAAAATCCAGAATAGTATAATCAAAGAATCATGCACTTCCGTTCCTTGTGAAACTACCACTGTTATTGTGGAGTTAACTGAAGTTTCATGTAATGACAACACTCTGATTATTCCCCAAGCTACCCATTTGATTACGGAGTTCACTGATGTTGTCCCTGAAGTTGTTCCTGAAATTGAAACTCCAACTCCTCCTGAATTCACTTTAGTGACTGAAAACGTTGTTGACGTTCTCCACGAAGTCCTCCCTGACCAACACGTTCCTGAATTAGTTCCTAAAGTGATTCACTCAAACATTTGTATGGAAGTCGAATACCAAACTAAGCATAGTGAAATAACTAACATATTAGATGTCAAACCCCCATGCATTGTCCCGATAGTCACTCACACATACACTGATCCATTTTGGGAAAATATAGTGATTAGAGATACAAGTTTGAGCACGAGTGTTTTCATTTCTTTTTTCTCACATACTAAGCGCACAAAAACACTCCGTCATACATTTGCTTGCATGTTCCTCACTATCATTGTTAGGACAAGAAAATTTTTATGCATTTTAACAAAGGAGCACCTAATTATTCCATTTGATATAGGACATCATGCATGTTAGATACTTCGTTGAGTTACATCTGCCATTGACCGTATTTTTCGAGTCTGCATTTCATACATAGTCATTTGAGTTTATTGCATCATTTTGTTTTGAATTGCATTGATCATATATTGGGGAATCAGTGATCTAACTTGAATAAATACATTGTTAACTGAAATGAATGATATGGAGTCAGGACCTAATTTAAAACTGTTGATGCTGATATTTTTTAGATGGTTTGGACTTGTCCAAAACAGTTTCTTTATAGCTGTTAAGATTTGACATGATATTTATGAACTTTTTCAACTCTTGAACTAATTAATAGCAACATTTATTTTATCAATTTGGTCATAGTTCTATTTTTAATATTGAGTGATTAAACAGTTCACAATGTTTTTGGCAGTCCACTGATATTAGCCTGACCCTAGCTTATTGTTTATGAGAGTTCTTTCACCGTACCCTACTTCTATATTCAACCAAGTTGCAGTAAATTTTAATAATATTTTAGATGGTGAATTTACAATGCAACTTAGTTAATGATTTGAGATGCAGGAAAGTAACTGATGACAGATTAAGATGCAGGCAGATTCTATTGAAGATGACAAGCTTCTGCAGCTAACTCGACGGAGTCGATTTTCTCCCACCCGGGGAGAATGATGAGGACAAGAACAATAATATCTTTATTTGTTATTTTCAGTTTAGTAGTTAATTCAGTTTAGATTTAAATTTTTTCAATTCAGGTTGAGATTAGGTAGTTAGTTGATATTTGATTTTTTTGAGAGATTTGAAAATATGTAATTTCTCTTCTATTTAAGGCATTGATGTAATCAGAATGATTCAATAATAAATTGAACGAAATAAAATTGTATTAGCTAAATCTTTGGTGTGAAACCAATGAGTGTGAAATCCTAGCTGATAATTTTGTTTCTCTCCTCTTCTATTTTCCAGTCGCCAGAAAAGTGAAAAAAAATCAAAATAAACACTGTTCATCGTCTTCAACCCCATCTCTCATCTCCCACTCACAAAACCTCAGCATCTCTCCCTCCCTGCTTCCGTTAAAACCCAATGCCGCCCCAACCTTACTTCCACGTCGCCCTCACGAAACCCCTGCTTCCGCCAACACACAGCGACGACACCCAAAACCCGACATCCCCCAACAACCGTCGCCAGTGAACCAGAGTCCTCCCTCCCTGCCTCCTCCTCCTGACGCGTCCCCACTTCTTGCGCCCCGTTTACAATCAACAAGATCGCCGTCTACTCAATTACTCCCCTCGCTGGATCTCCTTCCCCAGACTTCCATAAATCCGGATCCCTGCCATCTCCGAGCGCCTTCTGACGAGCCGCCAGTCCGTCCGCCTAGTCCTGTTGTCTGCCTGCATCTTTCCGTCGTCGTCACCATCCAGTCCCGCTAGTCGCTGCATCCGAATAGTCACCGTCCTCGGCCACCGGAGGCAGCCGTCATTCTTCGCCCTCAAGCAGCCGAAGACCTCTTTTCTTTGATCGCAGACAACGCAGAAACGGGAATTCTGGATCGGCTTTGTGTGAACAGACCCGAGTTGACTCAGTTGGATCTGAATTTCAACTCAGATCCAACCCGCATTGGACCGACCCGCATAGGCTTGTTGATTGATGGGCTTTGGGCTTCATTTCACTGTAGATGCTAATGGGCCTTGGATTTCTCTTAATATTTTGGATAGTAAACTCTCAACTCAATATTTTTTTGTTGATTTCAAGTTATTAGTTAATTGCATGGGTAGTACATCTCTAAATTCTTATCATATATTCACTGCATAAGTTATTTTTATGAGTCGAGAGAACTGAATCTGTGACTGTTGAAAAATTGATATTGATCTCAGAACTTGCGAAAATGATAATTGATATTGCGAATAAATTATTCGAGATTGGAATTATTTATGAATATCGTTGCAAATCTTCTTAAAACTCATCTGTCGCATTAACTGTTTTATTTAATTTCCTACCAAATATTATGAATTTTGACGAAACGTTGTATTATTCGAATTAAATCGCTGATTGTGCTAGACCCCCTGTTTCGTTTCGCATCAACAGTAATATAACTTTTTACACATGATTTACTAGTTGTCAGGTTCTCTCTCCAACCCTTGACAAGTATCAAGTGGGCTCTTCTATCCTTTTTAAATCATAAACCTCAAACTTCACCTCATACTTGTCTTCAGAAGAAAATTCCTCAAATTTCCTCCCACATTCCCCTCCTTATGCCCAAATCCTCTTGCATGCTTCCTTTTAACACAATGCTCAAATTTAGTCAACAGATTGGAACTCTAATCCTTAAATTCTTTCTTTTTTTCAAGCACTCTAAACTTCACTATTACATAATTAGATTCTCATGATCATCCGAATTTAAGAGCAAAGATGAATAAAGAATTTGGTCAAATGTAAAATCTGTATCCTTTTTCAACTAATTACAGCGTAAAATATGAAAAATAATACAAGGTTAAAGAAGCAGTTGTCTCTAGTTTCTATTAGGCCATACTTCAGGGATCATTTTCTTTTTTCTAAAAAAAAGTGAAGCTATTTGTAGCTTCAGCCTCTCGATCAACAAGTAACAAGAGAAACACTCATCAGGATGAACAAGAAGTTCGTTTTGGGTTGTTCTAGGGTGATAGAGTGATTTTCCAGGAAAAATAATAATAGAATCCTAGTGTCTCTTGGGTATAAAACAAATTGCTGTCCATCCCTATATATGTGCTTCCTCTGTTTTCCTCACATAGCCGACTTGCAAAATACTTTTCCTCCCTGGATGTATAATTCAAACATTGTCTGTTAAAGATCTATCCTTCTTCGGCCCCACCATTTTATGCTTTTTTCTATGAGACCATCTATAATCTCTCAGTAATGAAGCCATCAGCATGAAGTTATAAAAAAGCAGCTTCATTTGGGCTGTTTTTGGGGAAAATCACCTTTCACATATACATATAATGATCTTCATGTTAAAATAGTGACTAAAGTATGTGATTCTACATTCGACCAATTGTAGCCTCGAAGATGATTGCCAGACAGCATACAAACCAAATCACCATATCACCAACCTAGACTCTTTCCTTGAACTAAGGAGCTCTGGGGACTTGGCTCCATGGTCGAATGAGGTTAAAGTACACAATGAAAATTCTACTTACATGCAAACTCACAGCAAAAGTCCTATACTATGAACTTCTCTTGCTTGTATTCAGCCTGTCTATGAATTCTCCTCGTGATTAGATTGATATTTTTCCGTTCTCGACATCGAGTTGTGTAGATAGCCAACCTCATTTTGAAAATTAGAAAATTAAAAAATTAGCTCCACAGATATCAGCAGATATATGAGACATTATTCTTCTCCTTTTTTTTAGATCAAGCGTTAACTAAAAATATTTCATGCTGCTTCCTCAAATTTCCTCAAAGAAATTAATACAACAAACAACGAAACAACACCTTTGTCCTGCAGGAGTTGCAAAGAATAGTTTTGAAATGTAGACCTTACCAGATATACTAAGAACTATCCAGACAGTAGGTCAAGGCTCCAAAATATTCCATTGAAAGGTAGATTGTTCATTGCACATATAACTTTCCACAATCACAATCCTCAACACAATCAACATATCGTACTTTACTCCCTTTTGTCTCATCACAAAAATCACATGTGCAATGATTGCGTTTTTAAAATCAACCTCTTTTTCCTAAAGAAACCTGTTTTCACTATGTAAATAAAAAGACTAAAAGTTCACTCTTGTAAAACAAGTCCCAACCATGAGATGCTGTGATAATACGCTGAGAATATTCCTGACAGAAATCCCAGAGAAAATAGATTAAAATTTGATCCTACAAGAGCAGTTCACATCCAAAGATGGTAATATCAACATGAAAATGGCCATCTTCAACATATATATCATGGACTCAAATTCTTGACTTGCCGGAGGTACTATGCTTCTATATGTAAATAGAACTATTAATAAAAAGGAATTTGCACAAAAGATACTCCAAAGTTTCATCACTTTTACTTTAATATCTTCCATTACATCATTCTCCATAAATTTGCTTTGGCGGTGATATTGTTCAACAGGGGTGGTTTTGCTATAATATAATCTCAAATTCAAGTTATTTATGTTTGGGAAAGTGAAGAAATATATTAATTTTCCATAGATTTAGGGTTAAATAGCAGGAGGAAGAATGAAGGTTTATTTTTACTCTAGGGGGTATAAAAGTTCAAATATCAACATGTGATAATAATGAGATGCGTTTTAAGCAGAATTATGAACAACAACATAGCAGATAAATGTAAAGCTGGAGCAAATTTACACTTAAGCGTATCAAAAGTTCAAAGAGAGAAGCGTATTAAATTGCAATTAACACCAACAAGATAGAAACTTTAGCACATTGAAAGTGCAAGTAACAATTAAAGATACAAGCTTCAGGTGTAGTTCTGATGATAGCTAATTTACGCTGATGAATTCTGCTGAACTTTAAATTCAGGCTAGCTTCTGATCATATCACCATGAACTACTAATGATTCAACAATCACCCACAAAGACCAATTCTATCACTGAATCCATAAGCTAATAGAAGAAAAAAAAGAACTCACACAACAATCCAAATGGCGCCTACTACAGGGATCGCACCCCATAGCAATCCAAACAGAAGCCCCAGCGCTTGCCGTATCCAATGCAAAACATCGCATAGCTGATCCTAAACCTCAAAAAAACAAGCAAAAAAAAACACTTATTAAACCCTAATTCGAGCATCAAAACCCCTAATTTCTCGCATTTATCAGTACCTTATCCCATGGAGCATCAGGATCTAGCAACTTGGCGAGTTTAAAGGGGATCACGTGGCCATTCTTCTGCTGCTGCTGCTGCTGCTGCTGACGGTGATGATGATGATTAGCTTTCTGCGATTTGGATTTCTTCATGTCAACAGGCTGAGGATTGGGGATCACGAGATCGCATTGGGCTAGGGTTTTGATGAGAGGAAGGAGATGAAGCTGGGGATTATTTTATTATACGCTTAATTTTAAGAGTCAGTGTTGGATCTGAGATTATTTCCGAAAGTAGTAGTTATTAGAAGTCAGATGATGATGAGGACGACAGAAAGATACAAAATTAAGTTAGGGGATCAGAGATTAATTATTGGCTAAATAGCAAAGGAAAATGATTTAAGGACCCAAAATATGGGACCAAGGTAGGGGACAGGTGAGGTGTCCCCTCCCTATTGCATAATGAGTTGGCATGAAGGGTGCGAACAGATCAGATGCCGCTTGTGTATCACACTTTATCATATTTGTATTTCACATTTAGACACCAACGAAACTTAAAAAAAAATTCTATAGGACAATTATAAGACCAATAATTTATGAGTTAAGAGTGTTAGGCAATTAACAAACAATATGTGCAAAAAATAAGGGTAGCAGAAATGAGAATGTTGCGATGGTATTGTGGGTATATAATAAAAGATAGGATAAGAAATGACCACGTCCATAGTGAATTTGAGGTTGTTCATATTGAGGATAAAATGAGAGAGAATCGATTAAGATGGTTTAGCTATGTATGACGGAGACCTCTTAGTGTAACATTTAGAAAATGTGATGGTATTATAGTTAATGGGACTAGGAGATCTAGATGTAGACCTAAAAAACTTAGTTGGAAGCAATTACGAAGGACATGATTATGTTTAACTTAACGGAAGAGATGTCCCATGATAAAATAGAATGGATGAATATGATTCATGTAGCTGACCCCAAACATTTGGGATAAAGGTTTTGTTGTTGTTGTAACCCAATTAAGGATAGAAATATGAATAAATAAGGAAAACTCATATTTACATTCGTCATAATTGGATACATGTCAAGCAGTGATGTCAATTCTAACCCAAACCCATCTGCCAAATCATACCCACCCACTAAAATGGATCATCTAAACTCACCCATTTAGTTTAATGAGTCATAAATATGTGGATACTAGTTCTTGTGCACGTGCAATGCACGTCTTTTTTTTTGTTTATTTTCTTACTATAAAATAAGTTAGATTCATTTTGAGTTAAAATCTACAAACATGTATTATTACATTTACCATAAATTTTATTTAAACAGTTTTAAAAAATTTATGAAATAGATGATTAATTTTTAAAACCCCTTGGGGGTAGGAATAAATAACTAATAAGTTTACAGTGAAAGATAGAAGAACGTAGTATATTATTAAGAATTATTAATTTTTACTTAGTTTGTTTATAATGATAGGATCTCATTATTAACTAACTACAATGCTTAGCATGTTAATTTTTTTTGTTGGACGTTCAAGGGGGTAGAGGACTCATGCGAGTCCTCATCGCAATGAATATTATACAATTTAAGTACAAAGGAAAAAGGAGAGTTGATCAATGGTGTAGCTTGTGAGGAGAGTCCCCAGCAGCTTAATTTGATATGTGGATTTATAATAGATGTAGATGGAGAAGGGTGATTTTAAAAATAGCGGGTGTGTATGGGTAATTAATATGGTTTTTGTTTGTGTGATTTTTTTGTTCAATTTCAAGATATCTGTGGTCATGTGGATATATATATAT
>BQKN01052687.1:0-42111 GCA_022839385.1 Asparagus kiusianus | reverse complement strand
ACAGATACCCCCTCCAAAATGTTCCAGCCTCATTCTTTTATAGAGGAGTCTGGGATATTTTGGATATGATTGTCCCTTACCCTTTGTCGGTGTAACGGGACCTGGAACGACTTTCGTTCTGTATTCCTTCACTCCTTCAGGCTATTCGGTGCTTTGTCGAATGCTTGTAAAGATTCCGGTGCTGCATTTATTGTCTGACCGTCGTCGGAATTTGAACTTGAAGTCGATTCCTGATTCTTCAATCTTTTAGCTTGTGCTGGTTGGTTTGACGTACAACTAACGCTCGATTGTTGGCGCAGAGTCTTCATTTGCGACGTGTTGTCCGGCGTCGTGTTATTGAGTTATTCTTAAGAATATTTTTAGAAGAATACTCTCCAGGAACTTCTCAATAAAAATAGGGAATAGTTTATACTCGTATACCTTATTGGAGTATTCTTTTAGGTTCGAATAATCTGAACCGGTCCAAAAAATGTACCAGAAAGGCATTATTTGGGCTCAAACATCTTTCCAACTCTTCCAAATATGTGAGAGAGGGATTAAATAGGTGAGGAACTGAACCGTAGGTTGATCTGAAATTATTTCAATGCTTAATTCAACTCCAATTCGAATTCTGGTTCGAATTTGGCTCAAACTGGTTCGAAATTGGTCCAAACTGGTTCAATCTGACTCATTCTGGCTCAATCTGGTCTACTCTAGTTCATTCTGGCTCAATCTGGTCCACTCTGGCTTGGTCAGGTCCAGCCAGGTTCAATCTGGCTCAATTTGGCCCATTCAGACTCAATTCGGGCTCATTCTGACTCAGTCTGGTCCAATTTGGCTTGGTCTGGTCCAGCCCGGTCTGGTCTGGTTCAACCAGATCTGGTTCAAGGCTATAAAAGAGGGATTTTTCTCTTTTTTTTTTCTTTTCTTCCTCCTCTCTAGGGCCGGCCGAAAATCTCCCCTCCCCTCTTGATTTTTTCTTCCGTCGAGCATCCGTTCTTCGCCAAAATTTGATCTTTGTCTTAGATCTAGTCTTCCTTTGGATCTTTGACTGAGAAACCTCCCCAAAAATTCCATCTTTAGAATTTCTTTTAGGCCCCTCGAGCGCGTGCTGAGAGTTTCCAAAAAGGTCTCATCTTCGTTGGATCTCGAGCCTTTCTTCAGGTAAATCTTCCACAATTATGATCTTTTTCATGCTCAATTTTAATTTAGGCATTTGTAGGATCATATGTGAGGGTTGAGAATGTGATTTGACGCCTCGAGTTAATCTTTCAGGGGGGGGTTGATCTAATAATAAAAAAAGTGATCTTTTTTTTTTCTAGATCTGACCTCTTCTAATTTATTTTGCAGCTTGTCATGTCGCGTGCTTCGAGAGGTCGTTCCCCTGCTATGTCGGCTGATGGCGCACCTCCCTCCTATGATGGTGAGCTATTTTTGGCAGCATTTGGAAATTTACAAATTAGCCCTTTTTCTCTTAAAAATTTGTAAATTGATCCTTTTTACCCCACGTTGTTCTCCTTGGCGAGGCAATCGGGAAGAGCCTTGATTCTCGTTGGTGAGGATCGACGCTTTTGGCATATTTGGGAATTTTGCAAATTAACCCCTCTTTTCTTGAAAATTTGCAAATTGATCCATTTTACCCCACGTTGTTCTCCTTGGCGAGGCAATCGGGAAGAGCCTTGATTCTCGTTGGCGAGGATCAACGCTTCAAAGATATGTTTTGCTTGGTCAAAACCATATCTCAAAATTAAAGGGGGCGATTTGATGCTACATTGCGCTTTATAAGGCAGGGATATGTTGTTGACATACCCTGTGTTGTAATTGCACAATGTGGCCAAATCGTCTCACCCTTTATAAGGCAATGACTCTATCTTAACTATTTGTAAGATGAGTTCAATTTCCTTTTATAATCGGGACTAACCAGTGTTTAACTGTTCACTTTGCAGTGGGATACCCTTCCGGATCATTCTCGTCCCACGCAGTCTGTGGGCGTCGTGGCAAGTATTACTCGATCTCCGACGATCCTTCTCCTATTCCAGCTACTCCTCAGTTTGCTTCGGGCACGTCGACTGAGGTTGCCCAGGTGGTGAGGGAAGGTAGTCATCGAGCCATTCGTCAGCTGATCACAGATGCGCCTTTTGTGAAGGATGCAAGCTCTACTCAGCCTCTTCGGAAGAGCGACTTCCTGTTTGGTGATTCCGTCGATGACCCAGAAGCCGTATTCATTGACGCTGAGTAGTGGCTCCACAAGACCGGCAGTGGCTTCATATACTTGCCGGAGATTCCTCGGCATCGCTCATTGACTGAGCTCAGGCGTCAGGCTGTGACACGGGAGATGTCGTGGCGCTTGACAGAGGATCATGAGAGCGTACATTGCGGCTATATCACCCATCAGGCAGCTCCTGGCTCGAGCAGGAGTCACATCACCGGATTACATCCCGGAGTGTTGGGACTAGATGCACCACCACGTAACGAGCTTCTCGCCACTGCTTTGACCTTGAGGAATCGCCTCGCTGCCCTAGGACGGGAGATGCCTGCGACTCGTCACAGGATTTATGGTTGGGTCCACTCTTCGGACAAGTCTTGGTGGAGTCGCATGACGACATACGCCTTGAGCCGATGGGGCGAGGAGTTGCACGCTTGCGGTTTGTATGCAGCCGTTCGTGCCACCATGTATGGCTTGCCTGTCAGTTTGAGACATTTTTGTGCTTTGTTCGAGCTATATAATCCAGACTCGAACACTTTTCTGACCCAGCAGGGGGAGTTGGGCTTGGCTCTTCACGAGATGCACCGGATTTCTGGCTTGCCCATGGGACAGATGTTATACCAGGAGTACTTTCCCTCTAATCGTGAATTGGACCAGTTGAAGGATCGCATGCCTGATCGCTATGAGACTCTATGGGATCTCACTTGTCATTATCACGTTGCTTTGGCACAGTCTGAGCCTTTAGCGAAAAGGACCAAGGCCTCCGTGAGTCTGAAGCAGTTTGCGAACTATTTATTCAAGAACCTGGAGAACAGTTCTGGCGAGGTTATTTGTGAGTTGGCCCCACTTACTCCCTCAGAGGTGAACAGTTTGTTGAAGAAGATTGATGCTCACTCCTACACCACTAGCAGTCCTGAGGGTGGCTTCCCTGCGAAGACCAGATTCAGATCTTTCTTATGGCATGCGACCACTCCGATTCGGCCGATGACTCTTCTTGCCGGTTATCTCGCTATTTGGTTGAAGAAGTGTGTGGTTCCATACCAGTCTGGTGATGCATTGCCTTTAGAGGTGCTCTACCCGGCCGTTCAGCTTGCTTATAAGAAAGAGCTTTCACTTCTTCCGGTGATGGTAGCTGACATTCACCGAGGACTTCGACAGCTTTCCAGTGCCTTCACACGGAAGGAGACCGATTTGCCAGGTCAGATTCCCACTCTTAAGGTGGAGCTTCCGTACGCTTATCTGATGGCTTGGTTCGTCCTCCACCGTTCGGATATGATGTCGGTGCCGAACGCCACAGACCACTCTGTTCCCCTGCTACAGTTGCTTGAGAATGGCAGGTGGGAGGGCCGCGGATTTTCTGATGTCAGACAGCAGCTGCAGGTCCACAAGTGTTGGGCATTCTCCACTTGTTTTCCGCAGTTCTCCGGCCGATACGGCGAGTGCTTGATAGATGATGAGAGGCCGAGAGAGTATCGGACTCACTTAGACATTGGCTGCTTCAACTGGTTGGTGAACATCAGGCCTGGCTATCTGACTTTTCGGGTGAGGGATCAGTGCTTCATAGAGCCATATCTACCCTGCCGATTCGCTCGCCAGTTTGGCTATGATCAGCTCTACATCGGGAATCCTCGTCAGCAGCTTCGGACCCATAGTGGTTTGGTAGACGGTCTCCATGCATGGTTGTGGACCGTGACTGGCTGTACTGGTGCTAAGTTCAGCCTCCCGAGTATTGATCGACAGTTGAACCTCACTTTCTTGAGCTGCAAGTGGTTACTAGCAGCTAACAAGACTATCCCCGTGATGCCGATTGCAGAGATAGAGGCTGAGAAGGCTTCTCAGATTGATTCTCTTAGGATTCGGGAGAACGCTCGAGCACAGAGGGCGCGGAACAAGACTCGCCAAATTGATGAAGAGGGCCAGAGGACATTCCATTCCACAGACGAGGCTTCAGGCGGGGATCCCGAAGATTATGATGACTCTTCTGAGCGAGGTTTGCGATTCAACTTTTCCCTTTATCTTCCAGAAATATTGAAACTGACTATGGTCTGACGTTTCAGGGACCACAGTTGATCGTGATGGAGAGTTTCATCCTCCTCCTCAGGCGAGACCTTTGATCCCTACTGCTAGGCGGAAGAGATTAGCCCGTAAGCTGCGTGCAGCTTCCCGAGCTTCTGATATGGACTTGGCTGGCGATGATCCTGCCGGTGACGGAGGTACTATCCATCCTGTGAACCATTCTCTTGGTTATTCAGCACATTGATTTATACTTTTCCACCTCTATATAGGAGCGCGTGGGGAGAATGAGATGAGTCCCGATCTTATTCCCGTATCTCCTGATGAGTCTGACCCACCACCCCCTGTAGAGAGGCCTACAGGGGTTGCTGACATTAGAGAGGAGATCAATGTAGGACCCGATTCCATGAATCCAGGTACATCTAACACTGACACCGTATTTCTTTAGATAATACACGAATGAATTTGTGTATCTCCTAACTGTCCTCTACTTCTTGCTTCTTCAGATAATTTGCAGGAGGCGAATCCTGGGAATGAAGAGGCCGATGCACCCGTGAGAGGTAACTCATTTCCATTAGTTGTAGTCTCTTCACTTTTCTTTGGCACTGATATTCTTTTATGTCAGATTTCTCCATCGATGACTTCGACGAGGGAAGCTTGTTTGCGGACACTCCTATGATGCGCTACATATATAGCTCACCTCAGATTGAGGACCAGCTACCTGGAGACATGTTTCCCGAGTCCGCCTTCGCTGAAAATCCCGAGGATGGTTCCTTTGAAGGTATGTGCTTCTTTCTGAGTTAATTATAGGACTAGCCAATCTTGACTAATGCAACTATGATGTAACACCTCTGCGAATTCTGTTTTGAATCTGGCAGGAGCTTTTGTTGAGAAAGACCCTGTTGAGCCGGCTGTGAGACCGATTACACCAGTTGATGCACCTACAGCCGTTACACCTCCACTACCCCCAGCGGATCAAGGGGAAGAAGGTATAAGTTAACTCATTGAAGAGTGTTATTCCTTTTTCTTATTAAGACTTTTGACGGACTTCTCCCTCTTTTTTGTATAGGGCGTTCTTCTCGTCTTCATGTCTTAGTGAAGGAGTTGTTATCCGACGACGATCCCGACAAGATCGTTATCTGTCTAGAAGTTCGCTCCTTCTTCTCCTTTGTGAAGGCTATGATTGGCAAGCTCTTCCACAGCGGACTTTCCCTTCACCAGTTCAAACCTTTCCTTAATTCCAGAATCAATTTGATAAGGGAGGCAGGATACCCAGATTTGGCGAAGGCCATAGTTGACGATCTCGACTGCTTAGAGCGTGAGCTTCAGATGTTTCGTGAGCTTCGAGATACCGGTGCTTCTTCCTTCATTGCTACTGAGCTGGATACTCGTTTACAGTCACTGCGCGAGACTCAGCTTCTTGATGATCTCGAGGTTCAGGTGCAGCGAGACCGAGTAGCTCGAGTTGAGACTGGCCTGGCTACCAGGTTATCTTCACTTGCCGAGCTCGATTCTTCTCTCACTTCCTGTGCGGCCGAGATAGACCAGCTCAGAAGAGCACTCCGTGAAAAGGAGGAGACTTTTGATGTTCTTCAGATGACGAAGACACAGGACCAGCAGACCTGTACGGCTTTGTCTGATGAGTTGAAGTCCTTGAAGCAGAAGCTATCCGAGACAGAAGAGACTGCTGCGAAGACTTCGGCCGCCACTGAGGAGTCCATTAGGGCTGAGCTTAGGCAAGCTTATGATGATAAGCTGTCTAAGTTCAGTCAGCAGATTTTTAGCCACGGGCTTGATGTTTGATTTTGTTTACTGAGTGATTTGACTTTTGACTCTTTTAGCGAATTCCCTTTTTATCTTTATTATGATTCGTCATTCCATTTGAAATGATTGACCACAATACTCATAGGATTTTTGGCAAACCCTCAGCCATCAACGGATTTGGTTAGCCTTTACCGACTACCGTTTGAGTCGGGCTAGCACGCGATTTGTTTAAATCCGCTCGCATGTAACGTTATGCTCAGAGATTGAATTCTCTGAGACTTTGTGCTATGATGTCGAATACATAGACTTCGCCATTGTTACGGGAATAGGCTACCCGGCGACACGTGTGAGGTGTTGGCTTTAGGATTTTTGGCCAACCCCCAGCCTCTAACGGATTTGATTAGCCTTTACCGACTACCGTTTGAGTCGGGCTAGCGTGCGGATTGTCTAAATCCGTTCCGCACGTGACGTTAAGCTAAAAGAGTTAACTCTTTTAGTGCTACGATATTGAATACGTAGACTTCGTCTTTCTCCTGTGAAAAGACTAAACAGCAACGTGTATGAGACGTTGACTTAGGATTTTTGGCAAATCCTCAGCCTTCAACGGATTTGATGTGCTCTTACCGACTACCGTTTGAGTCGGGCTCACATGCGGATTATCTTAATCCGTTCCGTATGTGACGTTGTGCTAAAGGAATGAAGTCCCTTAGACTTTGTGCTACAACTTTGAATATGTAGACTTTGCCATTGTCATGGGAATAGGCTACCCAGCAACGTATATTAGACGTTGGCTTATCCCTACTTAGGCTTTGGGACAAAGGACCCCAGAGTCAGGCTCTGGTATCTTTTTCTACGGATAAAGACCAAACCGGCGACGCGTGTTAGGCGTCGACGTATCCTTTCTTAGGATTCAGGATAAAATTCCCCATGCGTGTGAGGCATGGATTTCGGTGTTATTAATAACAACCTGCCACAATGTTGAATATGCGGACGAGTGTTCTTTTTAACGGTTAAGAACTAACCGGCCGCGCGTGTTAGGCGCGGACTTATCCTTACTTAGGTTTCAGGATAAAATACCCCAGAATCGAACTCTGGTGTCCTTTTCAATCGGGAAAAGACCAAACCGGCAGCGCGTGTTAGGCGCAGACTTATCCCTGCTTAGGTTTCGGGATAAAATACCTAGGATGAATCCTAAATTGGTAAACTTTGGAAAAAGAGTTGGTGTGGGGAAGGAAGAATTTTATATTCTATTCCCCGAACAAGGAAGGAAGAATTTTATATTCTATTCCTTGATTCTGGAAAGGAAGAATTTTATATTCTATTTCCAGTGCAAGAAGGAAACTAGAAGTGGGATCTCCACTCCGAGAATCTGGAAGATACTGACAAACTTTCCTTTTATAGGATTGGTTATCAGATCGAAAGATGAGTTCTTCGTTTATCGAAGAGAAATTTCAACTTCAGTTACAACCATAAAAAGGTTGAACCCAAGAGAAAAGAAATGGAGTTCTTTCGTTCATCGAAAGGGGACTCCGAACTGAGAGTGAACCTTTTTGGTGGACTCACTGTCAATTAAAATTGATCAGCGAGGGATTTTGGTGGTAAAAATAAAATTGGGTTATCCTCTAGAATATTAAGTGTAATATTCTTCAAGGAACTTCCCGATAAATGAGTTGTCCTGAACGTACTAGGGATAGTACTTTTTCAAAAACTTCCCATTTATTGGCATTAATTGCCTGTTACCCTCTAAAGAAATTAAGCGGTAAGCACCGTTCGAATAGACTGTGTCTATTACAAACGGTCCTTCCCACTTAGGTTCGAATTTACCTTTTTTCTTGGAGGTGAGGATTATTGGTCGGCGAGCAGCGAGGACCAGATCTCCTTCCTTGAAGCTTCTTTGGCGAACCCTTTTGTCAAAAGCCCTGGATATCCTAGCCTGGTAGAACTCGATGTGTTGTTGAGCTTCCAAGCGCTTTTCGTCCAGCCTTTCGAGTTCCTCAAGACGTTTTTGATGATGTTCTTCGGTCGTCATCTCCGTTGCGAGAGCGATCCGAAGGGAGGGGATTTGAATCTCCAACGGTAGCACAGCTTCACATCCGTACACCAGAGAATATGGAGTAGCTCCCGTAGGTGTGCGTATGGTAGTACGATAAGCCCAGAGCGCTTCGCCGAGTTTATCATCCCAATCTCGTTTATTGGTCTTCACGAGTTTTGATAAGATCTTGATGATCGTCTTGTTGAAAGCCTCAGCTAATCCGTTAGCGGCAGGGTAATAAGGTGTTGACGAAACATCTTGGATCTTGAACTTGTCACAGAACCGGATGAAGGCGTTGCTTATGAATTGCGGACCGTTGTCATGAATGATCCGCCTCGGCACGCCGTGTCGGTATATGACATGATGCTTGATGAAGTTGATGACGTTGTTCGTCTTCACTTCTTTA
The DNA here is from genome assembly GCA_022839385.1 of Asparagus kiusianus. Classification (NCBI taxonomy): domain Eukaryota; kingdom Viridiplantae; phylum Streptophyta; class Magnoliopsida; order Asparagales; family Asparagaceae; genus Asparagus; species Asparagus kiusianus. The sequence continues at coordinate 33,711 of BQKN01052687.1, read as the reverse complement.
AGCGGAATGGCTTCAGCCCACTTTGAAAAGTAGTCGGTGATAGCGAGAATGAATCGATCACCTTTGACTGAAGGCGGAAAGATGGGACCGACAATGTCCATACCCCATGTCTCGAATGGCCAAGACGTGGTTGATGTGTGTAATCGCTCCGGTGGTTGGTGCATATAATTCGCATGCACCTGGCAAGCGTGACATTCTCGAGCATACTCAATCGCGTCACGAACCATTGTTGGCCAGAAATATCCCATTCTTCTGATTCGATCATACAGCTTGGGACCAGGCTGATGCGCACCGCATTCTCCTTCATGTGCTTCCTTAAGAACTTCTTTTGCTTCTTCATTCGAAAGGCATCGGAGAAGCAAGTCATCGTACCCTCGGCGATACAGCGTACGGGTCTCGGTATTGTAAAAGAACCGTGGTGCTCTTCGGCGAATAGATTCTTTTTCTTTTACATCCTCTGGTAGAATGCCGTATTGGACGTAGTCAATAATGGGAAAGCGCCAATCTCAGGACTCGGACCCGATTTGGGTTGAGTTCACCTCTTTGGCGTTTACGTTTCTATCTTCCTCCTCTTCAATATCCATATCGTATATGAGTACGCAGAGTTGGTGTGATCTTACTATGACTAGCAGTTCAGTTTCGGGCGGTTACGCGAGTGATACTGCTAGTGCTGCCAGTGCATCTGCATAAGCGTTCTGAAGACGCGGGATGTATTCAATGTAAAATTCTTCAAAAGAATCTGCCACTCTGACGGCCTCTTGGTGGTATGGAATCAGATCTGAGTTCTTGACTTCATACTCCCCACGAACTTGGTTGACAATTAGTTGAGAATCCCCAAAGGCTTCGAGATATTCGACCCCCAGCTCCTTGGCGAAACTGAGTCCTATGAGGAGTGCGTTATACTCGGCTACGTTGTTAGAGCATGGACTCGTCAACGAATAAGCTCGAGGCATCACGTGCTTCCCTGGGGAAACTAAGACAACTCCAACTCCAGAAGTGACCTTAGGACATCCCGGAGTTACTGCTTTATTGACTGCTCTCGAGGCACCATCAAAATATAACTGCCATACTTATTGGTGTGACGTGGTATTAACCTCGTGGGTTTCATCTGGCAAGTCATCGTATACTTCCACCGTATCTGTTGTCGGGCTTGCCGCCAAGAGATCACAAATCGCCTGTCCTTTGACCGACTTCTGCTGTTTGAAGTGTAGATCATACTGGGACAAAAGAAGGGCCCACTTTGCCAACCGCCAATTCATCGAACCTGGTTGAGTCATGAATACTCGTACCGGATTAACATTAGCGATGACGTAAATCGTCTGGCCAACTAAGTAATGTCGCATCTTCTGCACCGCAAACACCAATGCGAGACATTCTTTCTCGATCATCGGGTATCGAGACTCGGCGCCTATCAAGGTCCGACTTAGATAATAGACTGCCTGTTCATGACCATTATCATCGTCTTGTGCTAATAAAGCACTTATCGAATGGTTCATCGCCTTGATATAAATCAAGAACGGTTTACCTGATTTTGGTGCAACAAGAACAGGTGGATTCATCAGATATGCCTTGATATCTTCGAATGCCTTCTGGCAAGCATCGTCCCAAATAAACGATACGCCTTTCTTGTTTAGCTTCGAAAATGGTTGGCACTTCCCGGAAAGATTTGAAATGAATCTCCGGATATACGCCAAACGCCCTTGCAATCCTCTGAGTTCCCTTAGGTTCTTCGGGGGTTGCAATTCATTTATCGCTTTTACCTTGTCTGGGTCGATATGTATACCCTTGGTGGTAACGACGAATCCAAGGAATTTTCCGCTGGACATTCCGAGGAAGGATTTTGTGGGATTCATCTTCAATTGATGACTCCGCATGAGATCAAACATTGTCCTCAAGTCCTTGATGTGATCCTCTTTGCTGCGGCTTTTCACCACCAAATCATCAACGTAGCATTCAACTGTTTTCCTGAGGTGTTTCTGGAAAATCTTAGTCATTGCTCGTTGGTACGTGGCACCTGCATTCTTTAGACCAAACGGCATCACCGTGTAGCAGAAGATACCGAGGGGCGTTCTGAATGCCGTGTGCTTTTCGTCATCCGGGTGCATCTTGATTTGATTATACCCCGAAAAGCCGTCCATGAAGGACATTCTTTCGAATCCACATGTATTGTCAATAATGACATCTGTGATCGGGAGGGGAAAATCATCTTTTGGACATGCTTCGTTCAGATTCCTGAAGTCGATGCAAATCCTGATCTTGCCATTTTTCTTCATGACTGGAACGATGTTGGTTAACCAGTCTGGATGTTGTTCTTCCCGAATAAATCCTGAGTCGATCAACTTTTTAACTTCAGCCTCGATGGCTTCCATGATCTGCGGATGAAACCGTCTTTGCTGTTGCTTGACAGGTCTGGCATCCGGCTTGATGTCGAGGCGGTGCATTGCCACATTGGGATCGAGCCCTGGCATGTCTTCGTAATTCCAGGCGAAGACGTCGATATACTCTCTGATCAAGGCAATTAATTCCTCCTTTTCATCTGATGGGAGACTACCACTGATGAATATGGGCTTTGGATTGGCTTCATCACCCATATTGATTTGGACTACCTCGTCTTCGGTGGGTGGCTCTCTCTGTTCGAACCTATCACCATATTGCATGTTCAGGTGATGAACCCATGGGTCCTCCCACATTTGCATTTGATCGTCATCCTCCATTGTAGATGGATCAGCCGTAGTCATGTTCGACATTAAGACCTTGAACATTTCTCCCAAACTTGTGTCGGAATCTTCAGCTGACGAATCTAGCAAGTACCGATCCTTGGCTTTGTTAGCAATTTGATCTATGATTTGCCAGCCACATTCGTCATCTGACGAGACGTAGCCTAAGCCCCTCTTGTGACGATAATAGCCCTCCGGTTTACCCTTTGGTACATATGCCGCTTTGACTGGGACACGGGAACCTCGATCGAAGTATAGACCTTCTCCGAGTGTGAAATCATATCCTTGTCTTTCCATGAGCTTGCGCGCTTCTGGACTGTACTTAGACAAATGTAAACCAGACTTGTCACCATCTTCATCCTCTCTTAAGAAATGATCTGGCACCGGAAGATTTTCTCCTTTACCGAAGATCACTTCTTTTTGTCCCCCTATTTTGGCGGGAATAATCTGAGTTGTTCCGAAAGAGTGTTGGAGACGCTTCTTCGTTACATACGACGATCGGAGCGGCATACATAATTCGGGATTATCGTACAATCCCTTTATCGCATCATCAAAAGACAAGGAGTACTCTAAACCATTATTTATTTCAAGCTCGGCAAGTTGCCAGTTACAACCGCCATCTGACGACTGTTCGTCGTCGAGATTGATTACAAAGGGTACAATGTCATTAAAAACAAAACCACCATTGTAATCGAATCCGGCTTCGGAATCAGCTTCTTCTCCGCTGTCCGTGCCTTGGATCGATGGTTCCGTATTGGATTCGTTTCCATAAAGGAGAGAATCTGTGAAGTAGTTCTCATACCCTTTGAATGGTTGCTTATCCGCGACCACCGTCCTAACTCTTCCATCAGTGTCGACATATTTCAAACACTGATGTAGAGTGGAGGGGACTATAACGTTACTATGGATCCAAGGCCGACCCAATAGTAAGTTATAGGATGTCTCAGCATCAATCACGTAGCACGTGACCTCCGTCTTTAAATCGCCCATTTGGCACTTTATCCGGATTTTACCCAAAGGTCTTGACCCGCTGGTGTTGAATCCGTATATGACTGTGCCTGTAGACGCCAACTTGCTGACTGGAATGCCAAGGCTGTGCATCAGTCGAAGTGGCATAATACTCACAGCGGAACCCGGATCCACTTGGATTCGGTTAACTTCGCTGGAGCCAATGTACCCGACGAAGTACAGGGGCCGATCATGGTTCGAATTCTTCGTCTGCATGTCCTCTTTGATGAAGGTGATGCAAGGAAGGTTCTTAGCTGCCACGTTACATTGTTGGGCTGACAATTCCAGTTCCTCGGGTGCTGGTTTGACTCGAGTAAGGAACACCTCTGAATCGGCCAGGGCTTCTTGCAAGGCTTCTCTAGTTTCTTTAGATAGCCGCAGCAGTTCATAAAGTGTTATCCTTGCTGGAATGTTGGCTAGCTGAGCCATGATGTCGAAGACACGCGGATTTTTCGAACTTCCCGGTTTATCTCCTCCAATTGGACGACTAAAGCGAGACTGCTTCGGGTTCTGAACCTCTTGGGACCCTTTGTCTTTCTGTTTATCTGCCGGCTGTCGTCCAACATCTTCAGCCGGTTTGGGAATTGGGATCACCCCTATCTCTGTGAGAGTCTTGGCTGGTCCCTGTTTTGTCACCCCTAGCTTAGCTGCTTGTTCATTATGTGACGGATAGTTGAAGTGGTATTAGTTCCCGCTTCTGGTAGTGAAGACTTCTTGTTCATCTTCAGAAAGTGGGAAGGCTGGGATTCCTTCGTCATCTTTTCCTGGGATGGCGAAAAATCCGTAGCAAGACTTTCCTTTCCCTTTAGATTTCTTCGTGGATGACGATCCGGCCCATTGTTCATCTTCAATCAGGTCGGGGTGAACCCAAAGGATTTCGCCGTTCGGGGCTGTGTGTGGCACAAGTCCCTTTTGGCGCTGTCCGTGCGGGTCGTCATTCACCGTCTTCATCCCAACTTTGGTGACACGCTTCGGCTCAAACCAAGCTGTGGGTACTGACCCAAAACTGATCGACACCGCATTTGCTCCTACATTCTTGGCCGGTTTCGGAGTTATGACTCCTACATCGATCAACGCCTGGATCTTGTCCTTGAGGTGATAGCAGGACTTCGTAGGGTGGTGGACCGCTCTGTGATACGTGCAGTACCTCGGGTCCGTCACTTTAGTGGCCCCTTCATGATCCACAATCGCCGGCAGCTGGATCTTGTTGTTCTCCAACAAGTACTTGAAGATGCCGGGAACTTCGTCATCTTTGAAGGAGTAGACTTTGGGAAACCTCGGCTCCGAAGACTTTTGCTTCTGAGACCGCTGCTGCCAATGTGGCTGCGATTGCTGTGGAGCTCGTTGCTGCTGCTGCTGCTGTTGCTGAGGTTGCAATTGAAAGGTTTGGTTAGCATCAACAGCATTAACCTGAGCTTTACCTTTTCCCTTCTGATTAAAGTTCTGCTTCGGAGGATTTGTAGCCGGTTGGCCTCTCTCCGCCTTCTTCCTCCTGAGGAACCGTTCAGCTTGCTCGCCTCGGACCTTCAAGTCCTTCCATGTCTTGGATGGAGCTGTGCCCATTGCTTCCAAAACATCCAGTGGGAGGTTGTTGTGACAGGTCTGGAGAATGAACTCCTCGCTGATCGGGTCCCGGCAATTCATCGCCTTATTCCGAAACCTTTTGACGAAGACTTCGACCAATTCTCCGTCCTTCTGCTTCTCATCGAGCAACGATCCGATAGAGATCTCGGTATCATCGTCGAAGAAATTCGCAAGGAATTTGGTCTCCATGTCGTCCCAGCTGTTTATGCTTCCTGGCTTGAGGCGACGATACCAATCGAAGGCAGCTCCGCGAAGAGTGCCAACGAATGACCGTACCATCAGAGGCTCATTACCTGAGATGACTCCCAAGTGCGATTTGAAATAAATCAAATGCTGAGTTGGTGAACCCATCCCATTAAACGGCGTGAAGTTGATTAGACTAAACTTTGCCGGATATGGGATCGATTCCCACTCTCTTGGGTAAGGACAGGGAATGCCCGTCTTTTTAGTCTCTTGAGCAGAAATCAATGTATTGATTTTGCTTTCGAGGTTCTTAATTTTCAGGCTTTCACCTGCGTCTTCGCTAGCATTATCATTACCACCCCCTGGATTAATGGGAGGGTTATTGACGTTGCGAGCTTCATTTGTACCCTCATCTTCCAGGTTGTTCTGGTTGGGCTGACTTGGTTCACCTTGTTGGTTCCTTAATGCTTGAAGCTGTTGGTCATGCATTTCTCTCATGTTCTGCATAGCCATTTGCATTTCGAACCGAAAGGTCTCCTGTTGTTTGGCCATGGCATCTTCAAGCATCTTGGCCACTTGCTCCGCGTTTATCATAAACGCCTCGCGGGGTTGTCCTTCACTGGACACTGTGTTATCAGACGCCACTGCTGAGCCAGCATCTGATTCTTCATCTCCCGAAGGTACTCTTGTCCGGACCCTACCGTACGTTCCTCGTTTGATGGCTCCAGACTGTAAACGGGTCCTGGGTCGGGATGTTTCTGGAATCATCTCGGGGTTATCCTGAGCCGATGTTCCTGTACTGGTCATATTTGCGGTAACCCTTGAATGCTCACCGTCTTCGACCATCTTCCTTCTTCGTTGGAAGCGCCTATGTTTTGGTTTTGGCGTTCCATTACTGAGTCTTTCGAACACAGATACTCTTTCGGGGACTGTCTTAACACAGTTGCATTCCGACAGTACCGCCCGAATGAGCTTCGAGCAAGGACATTGTGCTTCGAGCCTTCGAGGGCTCCTCTTTCTGGATTTGTTCGTACCCCCGGCACGATAGTACAGCTCATCTGTTTGAAGGCCAGAGCAAGCTATCGTGTGTTGGCACGACCTCTCAGGTATAACGTTGTCGTCATCAGATGACAACGTTTCCTTCTGAGGAATAATTGTCTTCTTCGGACCATCCAGAGTCACACGCCTCGAAACACGCCTTTGTGGGCGTGAATCTTCAGCGGGCTCTTGCACTTCTATGCGCAAAGTTGTGCGCTTGGGTGCCGCGGTTTGCTCCAAGTGTTGAGGGTTGTGGCGACCCCCAGCGTGTTGCATTGTTTGGGGTTTCTTCATTGGCCCCAAGCGTTCTTGAATTGGAGTTTTACCTCGTTCCTTCGGAAGTGGACCGAGGCGCTCCAAAACTTATCTTTTCTTCTGGGATGGTCCCGCGGGATCTCCCAGGGTAGTTGCGGCAATCATCGACTGTTTGGGTTGACTTGCCGGAGTTTGAACTTTCGGAGGCTGCGAGTTTTGCTCCTTAGCCTGAACCGCTTCAGACTTTGGCCTCCAAACCTTGCGACTTGGTGGCGGCTTTTTGACCACCTCCTTCTGCAACTTCCGACGGGCTTCTTCAGCTTTGGCCCGTGCTTGCGCTGACAACGCGCGCCGTTTGCGGATGCGCTCCTCCAAAGTCGAGCGATTCCGTTTGATACGGACCCACTCCATAGTTGACGGTTTAGAGGAACCACCCTGCATTTGCTGTTGAGGTTGTTTGCCTCGTTTGTTCTTCAGATCCGCATGATAACGGACCCCGTCAACGGACTCCATGGCCTTGGCGAATTGCTTCGCGAGGCGTTGACGCTGCCTCTGGCGGGCTCTCTTGGAGAGAGTCACCACGCCTTCAATGGCGGATTTGACCTTCTTTGAGGTCGGTAGAGCCTCACTCAACGCAGCTTCGGCGTCGATTGGGGTGAGGTCGTCGTTGATGGCTTCAACTTCATCGCACCAACGCACCTTTCTCCTAGAGGAGAGCTTTTGGGACTTCTTGGACTTGGGGGAGGAGGTAGATCCGGACGAGGAGACGTATTCCTCGTACTTCTGTTGGTCGAATTCATACTCGACCTCCTCCACGACCGGGATCGAGATCCGCGGCTGCGACGCTCCAGCTTCGGCAGCGAAGCCGTTGGCTCCCACTGTGGTCGCCAGATTGTTCGCGTGGAAAATCGTGTTCTTCTTCATTGAGGATTCCATTACAAACTTTGAAAACAACTTTATGCGTTTTACAAATATCCGGTCTTTTTATAAGAGCCGGTTACAATGGAGATCGAAATAAAGAAAGAAACAAAAAATTACAACTTTCCTTTGAACAGATCGCGAGCTCCTGTTTTGCGGTTGCTCGCTTTGTGGGGTTCTTTGCCTGCGCCGGGGTTGATTACCGTTGACCACCGCGAGATCCGGATCCAAGCAGATCTACAACGTATTACGGGTATTATCCCACCAAGGAGATAATAGCCGGGAGGGATCGTTTCGCCAAGGAAACGACCGCTCGAATCTCGGGATCTAAGAACCAAGCTTAGATCCGGAGTAGAACGATGTAGATCTGAGGATTAGCTTCTTCGAACTCCTGCCTTGTTTGTCACGGGTGCTCGCCGAAAACTGAATCCGAGGGTCCAAGCTTCAAGCCTTCACAATTCCGAGTTGAGATGACAATCCGGCAGAGTTTCGGCTCTTTAGAAGTTCAACCAAAAGTCCTCTCAAATGAACGAGTGCCAGGCCTATTTATAGGCACTCAAAACTATGCCTTTGGCACAAAACAGCACCTAGCCACCCTAGGGTGGCTCGGCTTGGGCCGAGCCACCTTAGGGTGGTTCGGTTCGGGCCGAGTTCCCCCAGGTGCGCTGGTTTCGTCGTTTTCCGTTGTTTCCGGTTTTTTGTCCGTTTTGTTGACTTGATTCCTGATTTGGCAGTAAAACCCAGTCGGTGTTTGAGTTCAAATCCGCTTTGTTGGATGACTCGTTGACTCCCCGAACCATTAACGTTGTTCACGTGCGGTTCGTTAGCTTCGTAGCCTCTTTAGTTCGTTTCGTCGCTCGAACGTCCGTTGATTTGTCGAATCATCATGCCGAGCTAAGCTAAGGGACCTATAGGCAATTTTACACGCCTACATTGACAGGATCTTAATGATCGTCTTATTAAAAGCCTCAGCTAATCCATTCGCAGCGGGATAATAAGCTGTTGACGAAACATCTTGAATCTTGAACTTGTCACAAAACCTAACAAAAGCGTTGCTTATGAACTGTGGACCGTTGTCATGAATGATCCGTCTTGGCACGCCGTGTCGGTATATGACATGATGCTTGATGAAATTAATGACGTTGTTCGTCTTCACTTCTTTAAGCGGAATTGCTTAATCCCACTTTGAGAAGTAATCCGTGATTGCGAGAATAAATCGATCACCTTTGACAGAAGGGGGAAAAATAGGACCGACAATGTCCATACCCCATGTCTCGAATGGCCAAGATGTGGTTGACGTGTGTAACCGCTCCGGTGGTTGGTGCATATAATTTTCATGTACTTGACAAGCGTGACATCCTCGGGCGAATTCGATTGCGTCACGTACCATTGTTGGCCAAAAATATCCCATTCTTCTGATTCGATCATACAGCTTGGGACCAGGCTGATGCACACCACATTCTCCTTTGTGTGCTTCCTTAAGAACTTCTTCTGCTTCTTCGTTCGAAAGGCATCGGAGTAGCAAATCATCATACCCCCGACGGTATAATGTACGGGTCTCGGTATTATAGAAGAACCTTGGTGATCTTCGGCGGATTGATGCCCTTTCTTTTACATCCACTGGTAAAATACCATATTGGATGTAGTCAATGATAGGAAAACGCCAATCTCGGGACTCAGACCCGATTTGAGTTGAGTTCACCTCCTTGGCGTTTATGTTCTTGTCATCTTCCTCTTCGATATCCATATTGTATATGGGTATGCAGAGTTGATGTGATCTTACTGTGACTAGCAGTTCAGTTTCGGGCGGCTGCGCAAGTGATACTGCTAATGCTGCCAGTGCATCCGCATAAGTGTTCTGGAGACGAGGGATGTATTTAATAAAGAATTCTTCGAAAGAATCTGCCATTTTGATGGCCTCCTGGTGGTATGGGATCAGGTCTTGGTTCCTGACTTCATACTCTCCACGGACTTGGTTGACTATCAATTGAGAATCTCGAAAGCTTCGAGATATTCGACCCCCAGCTCCTTGGCGAAACTGAGTCCAATGAGAAGCGCGTTGTACTCGGCTACGTTATTGGAACATGGATCTATCAGTGAATAAGCCCGAGGCATTACATGCTTCCCTGGGGAAACTAAGACAACTCCAACTCCGGAGGAGACTTTAGGACATCCGGGGGTTACTACCTTATTAACTGCTCTCGAAGCACCATCAAAGTATAATTTCCATACTTGTTGGTGTGATGTAGTATTAACCGCGTGGGTTTCATCCGGCAAGTCATCATATACTTCTGCCGTATCTGTTGTCGGGTTTGCCGCCAAAAGATCACAAATCGCTTGTCCTTTGATCGACTTCTGATGTTTGAAGTGCAAATCATACTGGGACAAGAGAAGGGCCCACTTCGCTAACTGCCAATTCATCGAACCCGGTTGCGTCATAAATACCCGTACTGGATTAACGTAAGAGATAACATAAATCGTCTGTCCAACCAAGTAATGCCGCATCTTTTGTACTGCGAATACCAATGCGATGCATTCTTTCTCAATCATCGGATATCGGGACTCAGCGCCTACCAAAGTCCAACTTAAGTAATAAACCGCCTGTTCGTGACCATTATCATCGTCTTGTGCTAATAAAGCACTTATCGAATGGTTCATCGCCTTGATGTAAATCAAGAACGGTTTACCTGATTTTGGTGCGACGAGAACAGGAGGATTCGTGAGATATGTTTTGATGTCTTCGAGTACTTTTTGGCAGGCGTCGTCCCAAATAAATGACACACCTTTCTTGTTTAGCTTAGAGAAAGGTTGGCACTTCCTAGAATGATTTGAGATGAACCGCCGGATGTAAGCTAAACGCCCTTGTAATCCTCTGAGTTCTCTTAGATTTCTCGGGGGCTGCAATTCATGTATCGCCTTCACCTTATCAGGATCAATATGTATCCCTTTAGTGGTGACGACGAATCCAAAGAATTTTCCGCTGGATATTCCAAGGAAGGATTTAGTGGGATTCATCTTCAATTGATGACTCCGCATGAGATCGAACATCGTCTTCAAGTCCTTGATGTGATCTTCTTTGTTGCGGCTTTTCACAACCAAATCATCAACGTAGCACTCGACCGTTTTCCTGAAGTGCTTTTGGAAAATCTTAGTCATCGCTCGTTGGTACGTGGCGCCTGTATTCTTTAGATCGAAAGGCATTACCGTGTAGCAAAAGACACCGAGGGGTGTTCTGAACGCTGTATGCTTCTCGTCATCCGGATGCATCTTGATTTGGTTATACCCCGAAAAGCCATCCAAAAAGGATATTCTCTCAAATCCGCACGTATTGTCGATGATGACGTCCGTGATTGGGAGAGGAAAATCATCTTTCGGACATGTCGCATTCAGGTCCCTGAAGTCGATGCATATCCTGATTTTACCATTTTTCTTCATGACTGGGACAATATTGGCTAGCCAGTCCGGATACTACTCCTCTCGGATAAATCCTGAGTCGATCAATTTCTTAACCTCTGCCTCAATGGCTTCCATAATCTGCGGACGAAACCATCTCTGCTGCTGTTTGACGGGTTTGGCATCCGACTTGATATCGAGGCGGTGCATTGCCACATTAGGGTCGAGCCCTGACATGTCTTCATAATTCCAAGCGAAGACGTCGATATATTCCCTGATGAGAGCAATTAATTCCTCCTTCTTATCTGGGGGAAGACTATCGCTGATGAATATGGGCTTTGGGTTGGCTTCATCGCCCATATTAATTTGGACTATTTTGTCTTCGGTGGGGGGTTCCCTCTGTTCAAACCTATCGCCGTACTGCGTCATGTTTAGGTGATGAACCCATGGGTCTTCCCACATTGGCATTTGATCGTCGTCCTCCATCGTAGATGGATCAGCTGTGTCATGTTCGACATTAGGGTTTTAAATACTTCCCCCAAACTTGTATCGGAGTCCCATTCTGAGGAATCTGACAAGTACTCATCCTTAGCTTTGTTAGCAATTTGATTGATAATTTGCCAACCACATTCATCATCAGACGAGGAGACGTAGCCTAAGCCTCTTTGTGACGGTAATAATCATCCGGTTTCCCTTTTGGTACATATGCCGCTTTGGCTGGAAAACGGGAACCTCGATCGAAGTATATGTTAGGTCTCATGTTATGAGCCTACATCTTCTAATCTTATTTTGATGATTACAAACAATTCCTAATATTGTTTGTCTAGCGTTTATGTTTCTTATTAGGTATTCTAGACAAACAATGTGTTGGAGGATGGATGGATTGCGCCATAACGATCATATCAAATGGAGGTTGGCGGAATTATGGAATGAAGCATTGCATTCAAGTTAAAGATCCAAGATCCCGCTTCATCCGCAAATGTACCAAGATAGAGCTTCGTTGAAGATCACAAGCTTGGGTATATTTAGTTTAGTTTTTATATTATGTGTGTTAGTACTTTAAGCTCAATCATATACACACATACACGCTTTGATTTTTGTTTTGTATATATAGTTCTATATATACATATATGTTTTTGGTTTAATAGTTTTCAAGTTTATATATGAAACAAATGAATAGAATTAGAAAATACTATTTTGTTTCATGTTCATATGCCTATATATGATTTCATCCTTAACAAGATTATTTTTAATGAAATCATATTTAGTGTTTTGAATATATTGCATAGAATATGCAATTTTATAAAAATATTGTATTTCTAGGTTATAGACTTCATAACAACATTTTATATCTTTTATCAAGTCTATACAAACATTTCACAAAGTTTCAAAAGTTGGTTTATGTCAAAACATCAAAATTCAAGTATCTCATATTTTCATGTTTTGGACTATTTTGTAAAATGATGATATTTTTTATTTGGGAGGTCCTTTCTGATAACCAGTCATTGTAGCATGTTTATTAGCATGTCTACAATCATTCCCCAAAGTTTTACATTTTTCTGAATTTATTTGATATTTTTAAACCCTGTTTTATGTTGACATGTACTGTTTAAAACAGGCTGTGTGCATGTCATGAGTCGACTCATGAACAGTGTTGAGTCGACTCATAAACTGTTGGTTAGTTTGCATTTTGTTTCTGACGAGTCGACTCACAATATCATGAGTCGACCCGACAGGTTGAGTCGACTCATGCCTGTCATAAGTCGACTCATAAAGTGTTCTGGAATTTGGTTTTTGTTTCTGCTGAGTCGACCCATGACCTCATGAGTCGACCCATGCATGATGAGTCAACTCATGAAATTTATGAGTCGACCCATAAGCTGTTTTTTGGCCTGTAACGGTAACTTATGAGTCGACTCATGAACAGTGATGAGTCAACCCATAACACTGTAATGGCTAGTTTTTGGCTGAGCTGATTTTTGGTTTTTTGGTCTTTTTGCCTTGTTTTCTCTTGGCTTTGGGGTTTCTATAAATACCCCCCCATATCCTCAGTCCTAACTAATGAAGAGAAAGTTTTAAACAAGTTTTAAAGGGTGTTTAAGTTTTGTTTAAAGTTGTTTAAGTGTGTTTATAAGCTTTTAAGCAATTGAGTGTTTTCGGTTTTGGAAATCAATTCCACAAGAGCTTGAGGAGATCATCTTCTACAGTTTGAGCATTCACTCTTCTCCCTCCATCTCTTGTTATCATATAGAGAAGTTTTTCTAAACTCAATCTAGCTATTTTATATGTTTGATCTTAATTTCCATATGCTAGTTTTATATTGAGTTTAGTTTTAGTATTGGTTTTTGAATCTTATTGTTACACACACCCACTTGAGCTTTTAGTATTTTCATACATAGTATTATTGGGTTGTGAGAGATTGTAACATTGAGTTGTGCTACATTGTGTTCTCATCCATTGTAGAGAATAATTTATTTGTTGTGAGCCTTTATTGTGAGATCACTTGTATTACACTAGTACACCGAGAGGAGTGTGTGGTGAGGATGGAGTCGATACCAAGAGGAGTGGCATCGGTTGCCTAGTGAGAGGTGATAATTCCGAGCACTTGAGGGAGTCGATACGTGAGGACCAACACTTGAGGTGGTAGTTAGTGTAGTTACATTGTGAGATTGTAGACGTTGATCGGTGAGCGTTGAAACCGATATTGTGTGGTGTAAGCGTTTTCGGGTGATCGTCGAAAACCCGGTGTGATAGTGGATTTCTCCCCGGGAGTGGGGAGCGGAGACGTAGGACGGAAGGTCCGAACTCCGTGATCATTTGTTTGTGTTTGAGTTGCATTGGCGTTCATTTATACTTGTGCTCATTGCATATATCGCCTATTGCATCTAGTTTATTTCATCCACTATTTTTGTTCACCCTTGTGTTATTTATATATCCTTGCACATATATTATTTATATCTCTTTTGCTAGGATATATTTGTTAATAAGTTTTAAATTGGCATAAATCGGATTAGATTAGCATAAACCCTATTCACCCCCCTCTAGGGTTCTTTCCTAGCGGCATTAGGGTACTTTCAATTGGTATCAGAGCTTGGTGCTCTTTGATTTAAGGTCTAACCAACTTGAGTTAAAGATCCAAGTTAGCTTTTTGTGCTAATCTAGTTTTGAGATTTATTGTAATCATTGCTTGCATATTTATATAATTATGGACATGCATTGTGCACCTTGTTTAGGCTATGATCCTAATGTTGCTCCTAGAATAGATGATTTCCCCTATGACCAATGGTGTTCTAGATTTAATATCTTTGTTAGATCTAGACATTTCGATTTATGGGATATTATAGATGAAGCTTATATTGCACCCACTATGGAGAAATCCAAGTGGAGTAAAAATGATTATAAGATGTTTGCAATGAATAAGCTCTTGTTAGAATTTTTGCGTAATGCTTTTGATTCATCTTTTTCTAACAAGTTTGTTCATTTTGATAGTGCTTACAATTTATGGAAATTCATAGAAGCACATCAAGGGGACTTGGAGACGATCCGACAAGCTTTGGAGGCTTCCTCTTCAAGTTCCATTGGAGCATCATGCACACGTGCACTAGGCGATAGCCCTAGTGAGGTTTGCAAGTTCAAATCCATAAATGATTTATCTAGTGATGAACTTGCTTGTGCTAGTAAAAAATTATTGCATGCCTTTAACAAATTGCAAAATGATTTTATTGATTTAAAAAGCAAGCATGAAGATTTAAAATCCGATCATGAGTCTTTAACTTCTAAGTTTGATATTATTTCTAATGAAAATATGATCCTTAAAGAAAATAATGAAAAATTAAAATTGGATCATGATTCTTTGGTTTCAAACTTTGCCAAGTTAACTCATGAAAGAGATGATGCCATATTAGAAGTAGAGAACATAAAGAATAATACTGAATCTTTTATAGATAATTATATATGTTCTACTTCTAATAACAATACTTGTATGCATAATATGATGAGTTGAATCATGTTAAGGACCGCATATCATCTTTAGATTCAACCCTTAAAACATGTATTGTTAATAATAATAAGCTTATGGACTTGTGTGCAAAGTCCCACAAAAATGTTTCCAAGAAACCTATTTACTATGCACACAAGTATAACAAAATTTACAAATGTTCTATTTGCGGTCGTAAAGGCCATATTGCTAAGTTTTGTTATAATGCACAAAAGCCTAACAAGACTAATCATGTTTGTGCATCCCATCAAGCTTCTTCATCACTCACACATGCACATGCATCTATTGCTCATCATAAGCATGCTAGTGTGTTTAAATGTGTTCTTTGTGGTCGTTTTGGTCATTTGGCCGAATATTGTTTTGATTTGAAAAGGAAATCTCATTTGCCAAATGTTTCTAGTAGACCACATGTTTTTAAATGTGATGTTTATGGTAGGTTTGGACATCTTGCTAAATTTTGTTTTGATATACAAAAAGCTCCTAAATTGCAATATGTTCCAAATAGACCATTGTTTAAGAATGTTTCTCATTTGCAAAATAATTTTAAAAGAAAATCTTTATTTGCAAATAATTCTTGTGCACGAGCTAATGGTCCACAAAAACAAATGGATCTCTTTCATTGCACAAATTGCAATCGGAAGGGTCATTTGAGTGATTATTGCTTTGACCGTATTCGTGCACCACATATGCCTAAGAGGGTTCATAACCCTAGGACTTTGAGCTTAAATTATAGGGGTCATGTCCCTAAATCTTTTGGTACCAAGAGTTCTTGGGTACCAACACAAATTTGATTTTTAAACCAAGAATTTTAATGTTTTTATCCTTCTTTTTTCTTGGTTTTGAAAATTATACTTTAAAATCTTTTGGTTATGAAAACAAATTTTTCTTTGATTAAACTCTTTTGTTTTCATGATTATTGGTTTTTTTTTTCTTTCATGAGAGGTTTGTATGTATATAACCCTCCGGGTTTATTGGGTGTTTATTCCCAAATCATGTTTACCGGATGCTAGAATGATTATATGGGTTAGAACAAGCTTAAGAGCTTGATATATTGTTGCCTCTCTTGAAATTCTTTTGTTAAAGATTTTATTTTAATTTGTTGCTTTGAATTCATTATATTTCACTTATATGATGATATTTATATGTTTGTGCTCATGGATCATCTATTCGTGTCTTATAATGTATTCTATATGTGATTTGATCAAGTTCTACAAAGAAAACTTACTTTATTGATCAAACATCATTTTTGGTTCAAATGGTTGATTTATGACTTCATTTGGTTGATTTGTTTTTGCATGATTCTCATGTTTTCTCTCTTTTGATTTCATAAATCTATTTTTATATGATTTTTATTTTTTTTTGTGTTAATGAGACACTATTTTCATAATGACATATCATTATGTGTTCTCATTATCTTGTTTGTATGTGAGTGATATCTAGCATATCTTACATTTATGCTTGCTCACATTTGTTTGCCATGTTCGTAATTGCATATTTTTCATATGGCATTTTGATAGAGGGAGCAATCCCTATACTATGTGTTATACTCACCCATGCTTATTGATAGGGGGAGCTTTCGCTCTCTTATTATTTTGTTTCCCCATTTTGATGTTGCCAAAGGGGGAGAAACAAGTGGATTGTGAGTATATTTTAAGAGTATTATGCTTTATTGTATAATTTATATACTCTTTGTGTAGATTGTTTGTCATCATCAAAAAGGGGGAGATTGTTAGGTCTCATGTTATGAGCCTACATCTTCTAATCTTATTTTGATGATTACAAACAATTCCTAATATTGTTTGTCTAGCGTTTATGTTTCTTATTAGGTATTCTAGACAAACAATGTGTTGGAGGATGGATGGATTGCGCCATAACGATCATATCAAATGGAGGTTGGCGGAATTATGGAATGAAGCATTGCATTCAAGTTAAAGATCCAAGATCCTGCTTCATCCGCAAGTGTACCAAGATAGAGCTTCATTGAAGATCACAAGCTTGGGTATATTTAGTTTAGTTTTTATATTATATGTGTTAGTACTTTAAGCTCAATCATATACACACATACACGCTTTGATTTTTGTTTTGTATATATAGTTCTATATATACATATATGTTTTTGGTTTAATAGTTTTCAAGTTTATATATGAAACAAATGAATAGAATTAGAAAATACTATTTTGTTTCATGTTCATATGCCTATATATGATTTCATCCTTAACAAGATTATTTTTAATGAAATCATATTTAGTGTTTTGAATATATTGCATAGAATATGCAATTTTATAAAAATATTATATTTCTAGGTTATAGACTTCATAACAACATTTTATATCTTTTATCAAGTCTATACAAACATTTCACAAAGTTTCAAAAGTTGGTTTATGTCAAAACATCAAAATTTAAGTATCTCATATTTTCATGTTTTGGACTATTTTGTAAAATGATGATATTTTTCATTTGGGAGGTCCTTTCTGATAACCAGTCATTGTAGCATGTTTATTAGCATGTCTACAATCATCCCCCAAAGTTTTACATTTTTTCTGAATTTATTTGATATTTTTAAACCCTGTTTTATGTTGACATGTACTGTTTAAAACAGGCTGTGTGCATGTCATGAGTCGACTCATGAACAGTGTTGAGTCGACTCATAAACTGTTGGTTAGTTTGCATTTTGTTTCTGACGAGTCGACTCACAATATCATGAGTCGACCCGACAGGTTGAGTCGACTCATGCCTGTCATAAGTCGACTCATAAAGTGTTCTGGAATTTGGTTTTTGTTTCTGCTGAGTCGACCCATGACCTCATGAGTCGACCCATGCATGATGAGTCAACTCATGAAATTTATGAGTCGACCCATAAGCTGTTTTTTGGCCTGTAACGGTAACTTATGAGTCGACTCATGAACAGTGATGAGTCGACCCATAACACTGTAACGGCTAGTTTTTGGCTGAGCTGATTTTTGGGTTTTTGGTCTTTTTGCCTTGTTTTCTCTTGGCTTTGGGGTTTCTATAAATACCCTCCCATATCCTCAGTCCTAACTAATGAAGAGAAAGTTTTAAACAAGTTTTAAAGGGTGTTTAAGTTTTGTTTAAAGTTGTTTAAGTGTGTTTATAAGCTTTTAAGCAATTGAGTGTTTTCGGTTTTGGAAATCAATTCCACAAGAGCTTGAGGAGATCATCTTCTACAGTTTGAGCATTCACTCTTCTCCCTCCATCTCTTGTTATCATATAGAGAAGTTTTTCTAAACTCAATCTAGCTATTTTATATGTTTGATCTTAATTTCCATATGCTAGTTTTATATTGAGTTTAGTTTTAGTATTGGTTTTTGAATCTCATTGTTACACACACCCACTTGAGCTTTTAGTATTTTCATACATAGTATTATTGGGTTGTGAGAGATTGTAACATTGAGTTGTGCTACATTGTGTTCTCATCCATTATAGAGAACAATTTATTTGTTGTGAGCCTTTATTGTGAGATCACTTGTATTACACTAGTACACCGAGAGGAGTGTGTGGTGAGGACGGAGTCGATACCAAGAGGAGTGGCGTCGGTTGCCTAGTGAGAGGTGATAATTCCGAGCACTTGAGGGAGTCGATACGTGAGGACCAACACTTGAGGTGGTAGTTAGTGTAGTTACATTGTGAGATTGTAGACGTTGATCGGTGAGCGTTGAAAGCGATATTGTGTGGTGTAAGCGTTTTCGGGTGATCGTCGAAAACCCGGTGTGATAGTGGATTTCTCCCCGGGAGTGGGGAGCGGAGACGTAGGACGGAAGGTCCGAACTCCGTGATCATTTGTTTGTGTTTGAGTTGCATTGGCGTTCATTTATACTTGTGCTCATTGCATATATCGCCTATTGCATCTAGTTTATTTCATGCACTATTTTTGTTCACCCTTGTGTTATTTATATATCCTTGCACATATATTATTCATATCTCTTTTGCTAGGATATATTTGTTAATAAGTTTTAAATTGGCATAAATCGGATTAGATTAGCATAAACCCTATTCACCCCCCTCTAGGGTTCTTTCCTAGCGGCATTAGGGTACTTTCAATATAAACATTCTCCGAGTGTGAAATCATATCCTTATTTTTCCATGAGCTTGCGCGCTTCCGGACTATATTTAGATAAATGTTGACCAGGTTTGTCTTCATCCTCATCTTCTCTTAGGAAATGATCTGGTAACGGAAAATTCTCTCCTTTACCGTAAATCACTTCTTTTCCGCCTCCTATTTTGGCAGGAACGATCAGGGTTGTTCCGAAAGAAAGCTGGAGGTGTTTCTTTGTTACATAAGATGATCTGAGTGGCGTATACAAATCAGGATTATCGTACAATTCCTTTATCGCATCATCAAGAGACAGTGAGTACTCTAAATCATCTTTTATTTCAATATTGGCAAGTTACCAGTTACAACTGCCATCTGACGATTGTTCATCGTCAAGATTGATTACAAAGGGTACAATGTCATTTAAAACAAAACCTCCATTGTAATCGAATCCGGCTTCGGAATCATCTTCTTCTCCGCTGTCCGTGCCCTGGACCGATGGTTCGGTATCGGATTCGTTACCATAAAGGAGAGAATCAGTGAAATAATTCTCAAACCCTTTAAATAGTTGCTTATCCACGACCACCGTCCTGACTCTATCATCTGTGTCGACATATTTCAGACACTGATGTAGAGTGGAAGGAATTATAACATTACTATGGATCCAAGGCCGACCCAGTAGTAAGTTATATGATGTCTCAGCATCAATCACGTAACACATGACCTCCGTCTTCAGATCACCCATTTGACATTTTATCCGGATCTTTCCCAAAGGCCTTGATCCGCTGGTGTTGAATCCGTAAATGACAGTGCCTGTAGACGCCAATTTGCTGACTGGAATGCCGAGGCTATGCATCAGGCGAAGCGGCATAATACTCACAGCGGAACCCGGATTCACTTGGATTCGGTTGACTTCGCTGGAGCCAATGTACCCGATGAAATACAGGGGTCGATCATGATTCGAATTCTTCGTCTGCATATCCTCTTTGGTGAAGGTAATGTAGGGAAGGTTCTTAGCCGCTATATTGCATTGTTGAACTAATAATCCTGGCTCTTCCGGCACCGGCTTGACCCGAGTAAGGAACGCTTCTGAATCGGCCAAGGCCTCTTGTAAGGCTTCCCTGGTCTCCTTAGATAACCGCAGCAACTCATACAGTGTTATCCGTGTTGGAATATTAGCTAGTTGAGCCATAATATCGAAGATGCATGGAGTGTTCGAGCTCTCCGGTTTATCTCTTCCAATCGGACGATTGAAACGAGACTGCTTCGGATTCTGCACCTCCTGGGGTTTCTTTTCTTTCGGCTTATCCACTGGCTGTCGTCGAGCATTTTCAACCGGTTTAGGAACTGCAATCACCCCCAGCTCCGTGAGAGTTTTGGCTGGTCCCCGTTTAGTCACCCCCTGCTCAGCTAGCTGATCACTGAGTGATGGATAGTTGTAGTGATACTCGTTTCCGCTTCTAGTGGCAAAAACCTCTTGTTCTTCTTCGGAGAGCGGGAAGGTAGGAGCTTCGTCACCATCCTCTTCGAAGATCGTGGAAGTAACATTGCAGGACTTGCCTTTACCCTTTTTGGTCGAGGAAGTCGCCCACTAGTCATCTTCAATAAGATCCGGATGAACCCAGAGGATTTCGCCATTTGGGGTTGTGTGTGGCACAAGTCCCTTTTGGCGCCATCCATATGGGTCATCATTCACCGTCTTCATTCCTACTTTGGTGACGCATTTTGGCTCGAACCATGTTGTTGGCACCGATCCAAAGCTGATTGACACTGCATTTGCTCCTACATTCTTGACAGGCTTTGGGGTTATGACCCCTACGTCAATTAACGCCTGGATCTTATCCTTGAGGTGGAAGCACGACTTCGTAGGGTGATGGATCGCTCTATGGTATGCGCAATACTTCGGATCCGTCACTTTACTAGCCCCCTCTTGATCCACGATCGCCGGCAGCTGGATTTTGTTATTCTCCAACAAATACTTGAAGATGGCGGGCACCTCGTCATCTTTGAAGGAGTACACTTTAGGAAACCTCGGCTCCGAAGATTTCTGCTTCTGAGGCCGTTGTTGCCAACGCTGCTGCGATTGTTGTGGCGCTCGCTGCTGTGGCTGTTGCTGAGGTTGCAGTTGGAAAGTTTGATTAGCATCAACTGCGTTAGCATGTGCCTTACCCTTCCCTTTTGGGACGAAGTTCTGTTTCGGAGGATTTGTCGCCGGTTGGCCTCTCTCCGCCTTCTTTCTTCTGAGGAATCGCTCAGCTTGCTCCCCTCGGACCTTCAGATCCTTCCATGTTTTGGATGGAGCTGTCCCCATTGCTTCCAACACGTCCAACGAAAGATTGTTATGGCAGGTCTGGAGAATGAACTCCTCAGTGATCGGGTCCCGGCAATTCATCGCCTTGTTCCGGAACCTTTTGACGAAGGTGTCGACTAACTCCCCGTCTTTCTATTTCTCGTCCAGCAACGACCCGATAGATATCTCGGTATCGTCGTCGAAGAAATTGGTGAGGAACTTAGTCTCCATATCATCCCAGCTATTCACGCTACCTGGCTTGAGGTGGCGATACCAATCGAAGGCGGCTCCACGAAGAGTGCCAACGAAGGACCGTACCATCAGAGGCTCATTGCCAGAGATAACCCCCAGATGTGATTTGAAGTAAATCAAATGCTGGGTGGGTGAACCCTTCCCATCAAACAGCATGAAGTTAATCAAATTGAACTTCGCCGGATATGGGATTGATTCCCATTCTCTTGGGTATGGATAAGGAATGCCTGTTTTCTTCACCTCTTGAGCAGAAATCAACGTATTGATCTTGTTCTCGAGGTTTTTGATCTTCAAACTTTCACCTGTGTTTTCGTTAGCACGATTCTAAGGTGGAAGTGTGGCATTACGACTAGCATCCTCATTACCACCCCCTGCATTGACGGGAGGATTATTAGCATTGTGAGCTTCATCCGTATCCGTGTGCTCATCTTCTTGAACGACCTGGTTACGACGGCTCGGTTCGCCTTGCTGGTTCGTCAGTGCCTGTTTTTGTTGCTCATGCATTTCTCTCATATTCTGCATGGCCATCTGCATTTCGAACCTGAAGCTCTCCTGTTGTTTGGCCATGGCTTCTTCGAGCATCTTGGCCACTTGTTCCGCGCTTATCATGAATGACTCGCGGGGTTGTCCTTCACTGGATACGGTATTATCAGATGCAACTGCCGAGCCGACATCTGATTCTTCATCTCCTGAAGGTAATCTTGTCTGAACACAGCCGATGCACGAATGATAGCTCCAGACTGCAGACGAGTTACACGTCGGGGTACCTCTGGAATCGCCTCGGGATTGTCCTGAGCCGATGTTCCTTTGCTGGTCATATTGGTGGTGACCCTCGTAAATTCTTCATCTTCGACCACCGTTCTTCTTCGTCGGAAACGCCTATGCCTTGGTTTTGGTATTTCAGCAGTGAGTCTTTCGAAAACTGAAATCCTCTCGGGGACTGTCTTGGCGCAATTGCACTCAGACAATACTGCCCGAATGAGTTTTGAACAAGGACATTGAGTTGTCAATTCTCGGGGACTCCTCTTCCTTGTTTTACTCGTACCCCCAACACGATAGTACAACTCATCAGTTTGCAAGTCAGAGTAACCTATCGTGTGTTGGCACGATTTCTCAGGTATAACGCAATCGTCATCAGACGTTAACGTTTCCTTCTGAGAGTGAATTGCCTTCTTCGGGCCTTCAAGATTCACGCGTCTTGAAACACGTCTTTGTGGGTGTGAATTCTCAACGGGCTCCTGAACTTCAATGCGCAAAGTGGTGCGCTTGGGTGCCATGCACTCCTTGTCATGTTGAGGGTGGCGGCGACTCCCAACATGTTTATTTGTTCGGGGCTTCTTTAGTGGGCCCAAACGTTCTTGGACTGGAGCTTTGCTTCGCTCCTCTGGAAGTGGACCGAGGCGCTCCAAGGCTGACTTCCTTCTTTGGGATGATCCTGCAGGATCTCCCGGAGCAGTTGAGGAGATCGTCGGCGATTTGGGATGGTTCGCCGGAGGTAGAACTTTTGAAGGCTGCGGTTGTTGCTCCTTGATCTGAATCGCCGCTTCAGACTTCGGCCTCCAAACTTTACGGGTTGATGACGGCTTCTTGGCCACTTCCCTCTGCAGTCTTCTACGGGCTTCTTGGACTTGAGCCCGTGCCTGCGCTGACAGTGCGCGGCGTTTGTAAATGCGCTCCTCGAGCGTCGAATGATTCCGTTTGACACGGACCCATTCGTTCGTTGGCGGCTTGGAGGAGCTACCATTCATTGGTTGTTGAGGCTGTTTGCCTCTCTTGTTCTTCAGATCCGTATTGTAGCGGATCCCGTCAACAGACTCCATGGCCTTTGCGAATTGTTTCGCAAGGCGTTGATGTTTCCTTTGGCGGGCTCTCTTAGAGAGAGTCACCACGCCTTCAATGGTGGATTTGACCTGCTTGGAGGCCGGTGGAACTTCACCTGATGCAACTTCGGCACCAGCTGGGGTGAGTTCTGCGTTAGTATTCTCCATTTCCTCATACCAACGGACTTTCCTCTTGGAGGATAACTTCTTGGACTTGCGGGGGGAGGTAGATCCGGACGAGGATGACACGTACTCCTCGAACTTCTGCTGGTCAAACTCATATTCGACCTCCTCCACGACCGGGATTGAGATCCACGGCTGCGACGCTCCGATCTCGGCAGCGAGATCGGCGGCTCCCACTGTGGTCGCCAGATTGTTCGCGGGAAAAATCGTTGCTTTCTTCACTGATTCCATTACCATCTTAAATAACTGTTTTTCTGTTACAAAGATCCGTTCTTTTTATAAGATCCGGTTACAATAAAAATCAAATAAAATAAAAGAAAAATTACAACTTTTTATCCTTGTTTGTCGAACAAATCACGAGCTCCTGTTTTGCGGTCGCTCGCTTGCGTGGGTTCTTCGCCTGCGTCGGGGTTTATCCGTGGACCACCGCGAGATCTAGATCCGGTCGGATCTACACAGTACAACGAGTATTATTTCACCAAGGAAATAATAGCCGAGGGGGATTAGTTCACCAAGGAAATAATCGCCCGATTCTCGGGATCAAAGACCAAGCTTTGATCCGGAGTATGCCTGCGTAGATCTGAGATCCGATCTGAGATCCGGTTCCTCTCGAACTCTTGTCTTATTTGGCGTTGACGATCGCCGAGCACCGGATCTGGATGAGCAAGTCCTCAAAGTCCCAAAGATTCAATCTTTTTTAGATTTGAGCCTTGAATCCAGCAGAGCTTCACCTCCAAAATTTCCAACCCTTGAAAATGAGCCTAAGCCCCTCTATTTATAGGCCACCTTCACTGTGCCCGTGCACAGGTGGCCGAACCACCGAGCCACCTTGAGGTGGCTCGGCTTCGGCCGAGCCCCTCTTGGTATTGGTTTCGCCGTTTTTCATTTTTCGGTTCTGTGGTTGATTTGTTCGGACCTGATTCGTTGACCTGATTTGGCAGTAAATCCGGTTCCTGATTTGGCAGTAAATCCACTTTTGAATTTGAGTCCGAAATTGATCTTAAATCGATCGTGATTCGTTCGAGTCCGTTCTTGGTTGGATGACTCGTTGATTCCTCAACCGTTAGCTTGATTCCGCACGCGAGTGGATTTATTCCGTTGTTTGCGTACGTCGCCCGATGGTTGGTTTGTCGAATTGACGTCGTCGAGCTGTGTTAAGGGACCTATAGGCAGTTTTATACGCCTACACCTTCGACTTAGATAATGACGTTCATCGCCTTCTCTTTGTCTCGACCTATGTACGGACACCTATAGGCATTTTTAGACGCCTATAATTGGTCCACTCTAGCTTCAAGATTTGATGTCTGAATAAAGGTTAAGTGTTTAGGGTGAATTTTTTTTATTTCTCATGTTTTGTGAGACCGATTATTTTGCCGTTAGACTTGGGGTTGTTGGATAGCAGGTTCGTAATATGTTTCCTAATTTGTTTTGGTAACAGGTTATTTGTATTCCTAATTTGTTTTGGTAACATTATTCCAAATCTGTTTTGGTAACAGGTTATTCACTACTAGAAAATTGATTATTGCCTACGGATATTTAGCGACGGAATTTTCCGTCGCTATAACAGAATTTATAGCGATGGAATTGCCGTCGCTATTTATCCGTAGGCAAACAACTTTATAGCGACGGAAAATTATTTTTTAGCGACGAAAAATTTCCGTTGCTAAATTAATAGCGACAATATTAAATTCCATCGCTAAATTTACTATAGCGACGGAATTTCCGTCGCCGAAAAGTTTTTAGCGACGGAATTATCCGTCGCTAAAACTTTTCGGTGGGAAAAAAATTTTGGGCACGGGCGCCCAAAATTTTGGGCACCCGCGCCCGTTTTTACCGAAACCAACCCCCTTCTCTCAGAACCCGAGAACCCCCCTCCTCTCTTTCCCCCTCTCTCTCCTAGATCCCGACCCCCCAAACCTCCCCTCCTTCGCCACCGCCTTCGCCGCACATCAGACCCGCCACCCCCCTCTTTCTCTCTCTCTCTCGATCTCCCAGACCCGCGCCCCCCCTCTCTATCCGCCGCCGTCGGGTGGAGCCGCCGCCGCCGCCGCCGCCGTCGATCTCTCTCCCCCCTCTCTCTTAAGGTACCCCCTTCCCATCCCCCCTCAATCTTATTTATAGTTTAATTTTTGCAAAACCCAATAATTATGGAAAAATCAAAACCCTAATAAAAATTAAAACCCTAATAATAAATTAAGATTATAGTTATATAGTTTAATTTTTGTAATATCCAAAAATTATGGAAAAATCAAACCCTAATAAAAAATATTCATATTGTTAAAATTATAATATAAAAAAAATTAGGGTTAGGGTTAGGGTTAGGGTTAGGGGTTAGTGGTTAGGGTTAGGGTTAGGGTTAGGGGAGGGTTAGGGTTAGGGTTAGGGGTTAGGGTTAGGGTTAGGGTTAGGGGAGGGTTAGGGTTAGGGTTAGGGGAGGGTGAAGATGAGGGTGAGGGTTATGGTTAGGTGAGGGTGAGCGTAGGGGTTATATTGTTAAAATTATAATATAAAAAATTTAGGGTTAGGGTTAGGGGTTAGTGGTTAGGGTTAGGGTTAGGGGAGGGTGAGGGTTAGGGTTAGGGGTTAGGGTTAGGGTTAGGGTTAGGGGAGGGTGAGGGTTAGGGTTAGGGTTAGGGGAGGGTGAGCGTAGGGGTTATATTGTTAAAATTATAATATAAAAAAATTAGGGGTAGGGTTAGGGTTAGGGTTAGGGGAGGGTGAGGGTTAGGGTTAGGGGTTAGGGTTAGGGTTAGGGGAGGGTTAGGGTTAGGGTTAGGGTTAGGGTTAGGGGAGGGTGAGGGTTAGGGTTAGGGGAGGGTTAGGGTTAGGGTTAGGGTTTGGGTTAGGGGAGGGTGAGGGTTAGGGTTAGGGGTTAGGGTTATGGTTAGGGGAGGGTTAAGGTGAGGGTGAGGGTTATGGTTAGGTGAGGGTGAGCGTAGGGGTCATATTGTTAAAATTGTAATATAAAAAAAATTAGGGTTAGGGTTAGGGTTAGGGTTAGTGTTAGGGTTAGGGGTTAGTGGTTAGGGTTAGGGTTAGGGGAGGGTGAGGGTTAGGGTTAGGGGTTAGGGTTAGGGTTAGGGTTAGGGGAGGGTTAGGGATAGGGTTAGGGGAAGGTGAAGTTGAGGGTGAGGGTTATGGTTAGGTGAGGGTGAGCGTAGGGGTGAGGGTTAGGGTTAGATGAGGGTTAGGGTTATGTGAGGGTGAGTGTGGGGGTGATGGTGAGGTTGAGGGTTAGGGTTAGGGTTGGTGTAGGGGTAAGGGTGGGGGTGATGCTGAGGGTTAGGGTTAGGGTTAGGGTTAGGGTGGGGGTGGGGGTGAGGTTGAGGTTGAGGTTGAGGTTGAGGGTTAGGTTTAGGGTTAGGGTTAGGGGATGGTGAATGTGAGGTTTAGGGTTAGGGTTAGGGTGATGGTTACAATGAAGGTGAGGTGATTGTGTGGGGTTATCGTAACTATTATATCGCTAATTACATAGAAATTGCACACACTGTACACTCATATTTTCGAGCCGTAGAATACCCCGTCTAATAAATACTATATATAATCTCTTTATTTACTTATCACATACGCATACAGGATTGTTGGCGGCGCTTACTCGTTCTCCGTGTACTATATTGTACTCCGAGAACGAATTGGGATCCTCTCCTAATGAATCCTCTTCTAATACCTACTAATAAGAAGATCTTGGCCGATCTTATCCTTATCTCCCGCCTACTTTTGTGCATGAGGAGATCTTGGCCTTTGATTGATAAATCAAAGGCCAAGATCTCATCAGGAGATATTAGGAACCCTCTCATTAGGAGAGGATCCGAATCCGATTAAGTACAGCGGGTAGGTGCTGCCGAAATTTTGACGAAATAAAAGTACACTTGAACACACGTAAATACATATACACGCTACGTTTACATACCTAATGGTATAGAAGCCTTTCTCTGACAGCCGATCACACACACTTGTCCTATAACTTAAAATGATATATGTAGGGATATGCTCACTTCCATTAATTTTTAAATTATAGATGCGGACAATTCCTGACAAATCGTTCATGGGCATACCACGTGATCGAAGGCATCTAGACACTCAATACAAGGATGGGATGAAGCTTTCTTAGCCTACTCTGACACCAACCCTCTACGGTCACTCAGCGGGTTGATTTTTTATCCTTGCAAGAATTGTAGGAATGATAAAATGCTCACTAGGAGTGACGTAAGTTTCCATCTGTCAATCAATGGATTTGATAGCTCTTATGTATTTTGGAGTCATCACGGTGAAGGCATCCCGATGATGCAATTAGAGGAAGAGTTTACTGATGTCGACAATCCGACAATTGACACAACTGATATGTTAGAAGATATTCTTACCGTGCCGTCTTCGAGTGATGTTAACACTACTGATATGTTTCAAGATGTAGCCCGATTGATGAGACTTGTTGAAGAAAACGAGTCACCGTTATACGAGGGTTGCACCGAGTTCACAAGGCTTTCTTTTATGCTGAGGCTTCTTCATATCCAAACACTCAGTGGGATGGCTGTTACACATTTTGAGATGTTATTAGACTTGCTCAGGAAAGTCATTCCAGGTGGCGAGAAGAGCATCCCCGCAACTTATTATGAAGCTCACAAGATTGTTGATACCCTGGGTCTTGATTACAAAAAGATAGACGCCTGTCCTAATGACTGCATATTGTACAATAAGGGTAATGAAGGTCTAGAGGAATGTCCGACGTATCATGTATCACGCTGGGAAAAACATACGGGCACATCTGAAGTCATATCATCCAATAAACAGAGCAGAATCCCTGTGAAGGTTCTCCGATATTTTCCAATTATTCCCAAGCTGCAGAGGTTTTATATGTCTGCCGAGCTGGCTGAGAATATGCGATGGCATTCGATGGGTTGTAAAGAGGATGGGAAATTGAGACATCCTTCTGATGGTGAGGCATGGAAGCACATCGATCGTATATACCCTGACTTTGGTAAGGAGTCTCGGAATATTAGGCTGGGGCTTGCTAGCGACGGGTTTAATCTGTTTGGAGTAATGAGCTCTGCTTGGTCTACCTGGCCAGTGTTGCTGACACCGTACAACCTGCCGCCGTCGATGTGCATGAAGCAGCCATACATGATACTGTCACTCTTGATCCCTGGAAGATATTATCCTGGAAATGATATTGATATTTTCCTCCAACCATTAATTGACGACTTGAAGCTTCTCTGGGATGAAGGTGTCAGCACTTACGATGCTTATGGTAAAGAGGCTTTTCGTATGCGTGCAATGGTCATGTGGACAATTAATGACTTTCCAGCATATGCTAACTTGTCTGGATGGTCGACGAAGGGTCAGATTGCTTGTCCGGTTTGCATGTCAGATTATGAGGGAAAGTTCCTGAAATATAGCCGCAAGTTCTGTTATTGGCAACACAGAAGATGGTTACCTACAGGGCACAAGTTCAGAAAGTTAGTAGGAAAGTTCGACGGCAATCCAGAAAACAGACCGGCACCACCAAGGCTGACCGGGGAAGAAATATTTGAGCTTCTACATCCTCTACCTAAAAAAATATTTGGAAAGAAAAGATTCAACAAAGAAAATCCATTTGGGGTTAGGAAAAAAATATTGAAGCAAAATTGGAAGGGAAGGGGAAAGGGTAAGCAAAATTGGAAGGGAAATAAACCTCACACTGTCCAATCGCATGTGCGTGTCTCTAAGGGTACTGAACTTCCGCATGGATGGTCAAAATTCAGTATATTTTATCAATTGCCATATTGGAGAAGTTTAAAAATACGTCACAACTTGGATGTCATGCACATCGAGAAGAATATATGCGAGAATCTCTTGAACACTTTGTTGCAGGACGGGAAAAAATCAAAAGATGACTTAAGGGCACGTCGAGACCTAGCAGAATTGAACATCCGTCCCGAACTGCAAGCTATAGATAAGGGTGACGGAAAGTTTGAACTCCCAGCCTCCCGTGTCACACTGTCGAAGGATGAGATCCATAATATGTGTTTATTTCTAAAGTCCGTGAAGACACCGGATGGTTATGCTTCAAACATTTCAGCAAATGTGCATATTGAGGACAGGAAAATTTTGGGACTCAAGACACATGACCATCATATTCTATTGCATCAACTTCTCCCGGTTGCGTTGCGACATGCTGAGAAGGAACTCGCGATGGTGGTAATAGAATATTGCGGTTTCTTCAAGCAGTTGTACTCCAAGGTGATTGATGTCAGGGAGTTTGAAGAATTAGAGGGACGCGTAGCCAATACACTGTGTAAAATGGAAATTCTATTTCCACCCTCGTTCTTTACGGTCATGGTGCATCTCACAATACATTTAGCATATGAAACCCGCATCGCAGGACCAGTTCAATATCGCTGGATGTACCCTGTGGAGAGGTATTTATTATTATAATGCTCAATTAATATTTGTTAAATTATGTATATCAGTTTTATTTTGTCACAAATCATGAAACTATATGCTTGTAGGTATTTGGGTTTCATGAAACATTTGATGCATAATCGTGCACGTCCTGAAGGATCGATAGCAGAGAACTATATAAGTAATGAGAGTTTGAATTTCATCTCTCGTTACTTGCGGGGTGTGGAGACAAGGCTCAACCGTCCCCAACGAATAATTGACGGAACATTCTATAATTATCGTGGGGAGGACACTAGATTCCCCAGAATGGAGCTAGATCAAGCCCACACATATATCTTGAGCAATGATACTACATTTGACATATACACGGCGTAAGTATTTAACTGTTTGAATCAGATCATATCACATCACAATAACTATCTCTATTTAACTATTGTAAATGATTTTATTCTAGGCTTCACATCCGATATGTCCAGACTATTCTTAAATACAGAACAAAAAACAAAAGAGTTATGGACACACACTCTAGAGAATTCCCTGCATGGCTGAAGGGTGAAGTAAGATTTATTTACATTTCTGATTCGTATATCAAATATGTGCCAGCCAATAGATATTTAAACTATTTGTTTCTTTTCTTAAAGGTTGATCGACGTATTACGAATGGGGTTAACCTGCCTGAGAAAATATGTTTATATGCCAGAGGTCCTTCTAACGTGGTTAAGCGTTATGGAGGCTACTGTATCAACGGCTTTAGGTTTAACACCATCGGTTTCGAAGAGAGACGACAAACGCAAAATAGCGGTGTGTTCTGCTCCTTCTCGCAACTGTCATACGCTAGTTCAAAAGATCTAAATCCGATACAAGGTGAAATCTATTGCTACGGTCAGGTAGAAGACATTGTGGAGATTTTCTATGGGATTAATAATGAAGTCAGACATGTGATGTTTAAGGTTCGTTGGAGTGAGCTGAAAAAGGCGAAGGATGACTACGGTTACACACTCGTTAATCTTAACAAGGAAATATATCAGACTGAAAAGTACATGTTAGCTGCTCACGCAAAACAGTGCTTTTATGTCAAAGATATAATGAAAAATGACGAATGGGTTGTCCTTAAGAATCCGCCTAGATCCTACATTCATGAAGCCGTGTCTGACGAAGAACATGAAGATGTTATCTTGGCCGACGAAACAGTTGCTGAGTTTTCCTTGACACAAAATAATCGGGTGGATGAAATTGCACTGGCGCGCCCTGATGTACCTGCGATTATATGTGAGCCAAGGCGTAAAATCAAAAAACGAGTCCACGGTAGAGTCGATAAAACTATAAGGACAGTCCTTTTGTCGGCACGCACACGGTCGCAGGCTAACCGCACACGGTCGCAGAGTAGAGCCTCAACATCATCATAATAATATAATGCTTGGTTATGATTTAAAAAGAACATTCATGTATCTGTTTGACTGGTTAACATGTATCAGTTTGTGTTATGTATTATAGTATTGCCTTTATATTATCTGTTTGACTGGTTATCATGTATCAGTTTGTGTCATGTATTATAGTATTGCCTTTATATTATCTGTTTGACTGGTTATCATGTATCAGTTTTTGTCATGTATTATAGTTTTGTTGGGTACTCATTATGTTTTCAAAGTATAGATGACAAAAGGATTACGTAAGAGAGCGCTTGAGAGACTTTTTGGTAGACATTATGGAGGCGACGCACATGGCTCTACGTCAGGTATTTTTATTAATTTATTATATCTGTACATTTCTATAAACTATTAATACGAGCCTAACATTATTTTTTCACATTTCCTACGCAGGCCGCATCGCTGCTACACATGACGGGCCGCCACAGGACACAGGACGAGGAGATGCTCCACCTGATGCGGAGACACTCGTTGATCCTGCTCAGCATGCAGAGATGCCGCCATCGCCTCCTCCGCATGCAGATGTATTGGAGGAGCGCCGATTTGAGCCATATAGCACAGCTGTAGAAGCTACGCCACTACCGCCGGATTCTATTCCGGATCAGCGAGCCCACGACCCGGCCAAGGTGAAGGAGGATTGGGATGCTTATCATGATTTGCGACTTATCGCACAGCAGAGGTATGAACAAGCAAGGCGTAGATGCCTCGAATTGAAAGGTGTGTATAGATTTTTATAGTTTATCTATTAATATTTTAATTTGTATTATCGATATTGATTGATTTATATTTCACCTGAATTTTATTTTTTCGTAGGTACCGAGCGACCTACTAGGCGCGGCCGCAGTGGTACCAAGCCACAGAACCTCGTCCCAGATATTCGTCGGAGGGCCGTGATCCGATGGGAGAACGGCGTGCCTGTCGGGCCATTTGCTAACTCTTTCAACAATTTTCTCGCCGCTTTAGCCAGGAGACATGATTTCTTCAACATATATTTGACGTAGAATTCGCAGTGGATTGATGCGCTGGTGGCTTGTTGGCGATATATATGTGTGAGTCATTTATTTTAATTCTCATAATTATTAGTCATTTTATTATTTTGTTTAACACACTGATTTGTATCTCTTTTTTCATTGTATGCTGAAGCGATTTTTCTTTCTTGACGATTACGCTTGTGCCTGGACTTACTGCTTCACGCAAATCAATCTATCGTTCAAGAGGTGGCGGTCAGAGCTGAAGAAAAAATATTTTACTCGCATCACAGAAGATTGGGAGCGTTACTGGCATCTTGACGAGCGCGTAAATGGAGTTGATTTTTTTGCACTTTGCGATTATTGGGACACGGCCGAAGCTCAGGTATTATTGAAGTATATATCTTTGTTTATTGTTTGAAATTCTATATTATATCTGTTTAACATTCTTTTGCAGGAGAAAGCTGAAATAGCAAGGAGGAACCGCAATGCGCCCCGCAGTTACGAGCATCACGGGGGCTCCAGGTCCTTCAGCCAGCATTATCATCAACTGGCGCTTGAGGTATATAATATATTAGCTCTTAGGTTATCAATTTGAGTATAATTTATGTGTTATGAGTTAATGATATATGTGAATAAAATAGGGAAGGGGAGAACTCGGGCATTTTGCAGATCGTATTCTGACTGGTTAGAGTCCAAATTACGCTGATGAAGTGAAGAAAGCGCAGAATCGGGATCTAGCTGTAAGTAGCAGTTAATTTGTATATTTAATTTTTATAACAATGCATTTTAAATGTGTTAGAATTGATCGTGGTGTTTTGGTATATCGCAGGAGAAATTACATGCTAAGGTGCAGGAGCAATTATCACAGACTCAGGTCGATTCTAACACTCAGACCCGATTAAGTAGAGAGGAGGAGGATAACATCATCGAGACGGTCATTGGACCGAGTAGGAAGAACATATACAGGTGGAGAGGATCCGAGCATCGACCGTACGAGTCCAGTAGCACCTACGAGTCTGCAGCTCCACTAGGATGCAGTTCTTCTCAAGACCCGACTATGGAGCAGCGGATGAAAGCGATGGAAGATTGGCAGTCGCGCCGGGAGTCGGAGCTACTCCAGATGGCGGAGGAAGAACGGAGGCGCCGGGAGCAGAGGGAGCTGGAATTCACCCAGTTCATATCGACTCTGCCTTCTGATGCTCAGGAGGCATATATGAGACGGTTTTTGGCGGATCAGGTAATATAT